>JANSTR010146277.1:0-11392 GCA_025434805.1 Antipathozoanthus remengesaui | reverse complement strand
GAATATGGTGTACTCCCATGTAATGTAATGGTCACGGTAGTGAATATGATGTACTCCCACGTAATGTAATGGTCACGGTAGTGAATATGGTGTACTCCCATGTAATGTAATGGTCACGGTAGTGAATATGGTGTACTCCCATGTAATGTAATGGTCACGGTAGTGAATATGATGTACTCCCACGTAATGTAATGGTCACGCTAGTGAATATGGTGCACTTCACGTAATGTAATGGTCACGGCAGTAGATATGGTGTACTTCCACGTAATGTAATGGTCACGGTAGTGAATATGGTGTACTTCCACGTAATGTAATGGTCACGGTAGTGAATATGGTGTACTCCCAGGTAATGCAATAGTCACGGTAGTGAATATATGGGATGTGGTGAGCTCCTACGTAATGCAATGTCTTTGGCAGTTTGAGTGAACTGTGCTTTGGGAATGTATAACATTTAGTGCAAGAAATATGTAACGCACTGCTTGGAAAACTGTCTCGGAGGACAAAATCTTCATTGCAAAATAATCTCCCGGAAGGCTAGTGCAGTACAACGCATGAGATGAACACGAGAACAACTGAGCTAGTCAGATTAAAGGCTTGGCTTTGCCATATGGAACTGGTTCAGCTGAAGGTCGCTTGCAATGTAACGCAATATCATTAGCTGTATACAACTATTTCAAAATACCAAGACCTTAAAGTATGATGGGATCTCTAATTTAAGCAATTGTTAAGCTAATTTGACTCAACTGGTAGCCAAATTATTTCATTTCATACTTTTCTGGTACTGTTCGCTTCATATACAGACCAATGGAAGACAAGAATCCCATAATTCCTTTCAGCCTTGGTACACAAGTCGACCTCCTGATATCCCAGCAAGCGAGCGCGAAGTACTCGCTTCACTAGCGAGCAAAGAATTCGTGAGAGGTCGACTTGTGTCACTTGAAGGAATTTGAACCCATAAAATATTCTGGCGCGAAATATGATTAACACATGTAGTTTAACCATGATCAGGTTTTTCAACGATATATTCGAGATTCAGGATGGCATCTCTTTATATAAAAAAGTCGTCGTTCGCCATATTTCTATTGGATATCTCACTCTTACGTCACCGGTACATTTTTCCACCAGCAAAATTTAACGCAAGTCCTTTAAAATAATAAACCCTATTTGAAGGCCTCTGCCAAAATCCAGGTTTGAAATAGTTGAATGGTGCTACGTCAGCAAAACGCCCTGTGTTGTATGCGTCGTCACGTGCTCAGAATGAATCAAGCACTACCGTGAGAATATCGAAAGGCGCAACGCCTATAAAGTCAACTGTGATACGGTAACCTTTTACCAAGCTTGTGGTTACTTGCGAGACACTGTAGGCGTGTCAAATCAAGTTTCAAATCAGGCTTAGGCAACTGGATCTCTTGATTGTCTGGTTCCAAACCACAAACTATTCAAACATTTACGGTACTGTAAAAATTTAATTGTGACCATGGAGCGGCGCGTCGCGCTAAGGTGTTCTCGAGTGTGTGCCTCTTAAACGGGACCTACCTTGGACGATTCTTCCAAGTGTCGGACGAATGCATCTCTCAACCGAACTCTGTAACACATGAAAAGATTGATAAATAACCAGTCTCCAGTCATAACGAGTCTGTATTTCAGAAATAGAAAAAAAGGAATAGAAAAATGTGCCCACCTGATTTCTTGTTTAGAACCCTTTTGTGCTGAGTTCAAATGCTACAAGGGAACAACAAACCGTATTTTACTATGGATTCTGATCACATTTCCTAAACACAATATACTTCTATTCCATCAGAAACTCATCTGCTATTACAATATTCGTCACGTTTACTTCGATAAACTAAGTTGGAACAAATTATAAAGAAAAATAAAAATGTTTTCTTTCGATATAAATAAACATGCTAAGCTCTTATAGTAATAATACTCACAATAATAATAATGAATAATAATGATAATAATAAACAATATTATTAATAAAAATAATAATAATAATAATAATAATAATAATAATAATAATAATAATAAATGGGTGTCTGCCGGTCTCCTCTAAGAGTGGACATCGGTATTCCCTGACTAAATTACTAACCGCTGCTGTCCCGGGAGGGGTGGGGGAGGCAGAGCGGTACCGCAGCTGTGTAATCTTCTGCTGCTGTTGATGAACTTGATCCGTAAGTGACTTCACCTGCCGTTTAAGATACGCAACTTCGTCCAAGTTGTCTTGTTTTTCCTGTTGAAATCAGAAACAATGCCAGCGAGTCTTTTGTCACGCAATGCCATTGAGTCTTGTGCGTACTCAAATACACACAAAGCGCACGTAATTATAAACACGTACTCAAATACACACAAAGCGTACACAAATGCGTCTTTAAACACACACAAACGCGTACACAATCGCGTACTCATATACGTACAGGAAACTACGTGATAAAAGTGAAGATATCTATATAATCTATACATCTATACACAATCACTGACACAGCCACGCAGAAAGGTAAACCCTCCGTTAACTGTAGTAGCATGCACAGAACTCACCAGTTGCGTTTGCAGCATCTTGATTGTGTGATTCTTACTTTCCAGGTCATGTTCCAGTTCCTCTTTGTCAAACGCAATTGAGTCTCTCTCCTGTAGAAGAATAGTAAAATATGCTCTTGAAAATGAGATGGCGTTGCACTCGAAAGACAAGATCAAATGGCGACCACGTATGGACTTGTTACTAGATCTGTTTCCGAGCTTTTGGCTCATTTGGATGGTCGGCGCTTATCCCCAATTTCCGTAGTGTTAAGCGGATGAGAGTACATGACCACCCCCTGGACAAGACACTAATCCATCCCAGCACTTATCCCCAGTTTCTGTAGTGTTAAGCGGGTGAG
This sequence comes from Antipathozoanthus remengesaui, assembly GCA_025434805.1. Classification (NCBI taxonomy): domain Eukaryota; kingdom Metazoa; phylum Cnidaria; class Anthozoa; order Zoantharia; family Parazoanthidae; genus Antipathozoanthus; species Antipathozoanthus remengesaui. Next base: position 8,516 of record JANSTR010146277.1, on the reverse strand, counting down.
AGTACATGACCACCCCCTGGACAAGACACTAATCCATCCCAGCACTTATCACCAGTTTCTGTAGTGTTAAGCGGGTGAGAGTACGTGACCCCCCTGGACAAGGCAATAATCCATCCCAGCACTTATCACCAGTTTCTGTAGTGTTAAGCGGGTGAGAGTACATGACCCCCCCTGGACAAGGCAATAATCCATCGCAGGTTAACTCTCAGCAGAAGCTGGCACTTACTTTCTACAGCCAAGTCGACTGGAGCAAGTCGACCAAAGTGTCTTACTATATAGAACACAACACAGCAGTCTGGTCGGGTTTTGAATTCACGACCGTTCGGTTAAAACTTGCTAACACGCTAACCACTCGACGGACCACTGTACCACAAACAACTAACAGGAACCTAATGCATGTTTCCTTGTTGACTCTCAACAGCTCTTAATTTTCTCGTTCACAAATAATGACTTAAAAAACGAGATACAGATGTTCCTCTTTTTATGTCTAAAAAGAACTCTCTTCGCATATATTTCATAACTATAACAATCGTTAGTAGATAAGTACCTTTGTTAATTCAATAAATTTGTCTTTCATGTTTTTCAACTCATCTCTCAAAGCCTGGTTTTCCTTCTTCTCTTTATCAGAAGTGGGTGATTCACTGCGCGTGGGTGACGTTGGCTTGAACACTTCATCATCCAGATGTTTATTAACTGATCGGGTTCGTGCCCGCCTCAACTTTTCTCGCAACATCCCGGCATCGTACGTAGAGCGGCGCGTAACCTTTAATCGACAGAAAATTTGGGATAAAATAACTGATGCTCACAGTGACTATCTAGCCCTCACCCCACCCCCCAAAAACTAAAACAATGATGGTGAATCAACATTTGATTCATGCCGCGATAATAACAATAATATTAATAATAATAATTAAGCATTTCACAAACATTTGGGCACTTTTGATGACAATCAGTATTTTAATCTTTCCCAGTAGCACAAAGCAGTGCATGCTGTTTTTACGAGGACAAAAAGCAATGTTCCACAAGGCGTCACGAGATTGGCGACAACAGCTGTTCTTTGCTTGTTTCTTAAAGAAACGAAATAGGCGAAATAAAGTTCTGCTTGTTAAATTCAATAAAAGAGTTGCTTACCAGCCCTTTTGCAACTCTAGCTGATAAATGCATTCAAAGATGACAAATTTTCAATGTAGTAAACCTTTTTCAAACAGCCGAGTGAATTTATCAGCGGCGACCATTTTGAGACCTCTTTGTGCGCGCGAAGTCTTCTGGGATGGTCCCCTACGATCAATTCAGTCAGGCGTTCAAAGCGTGTAACAACCAATCACGTGCAAGCTACGACTGGTATTTTCATCACGGCCTCGCAAGGCAAATTTCGCACGTGATGAAGGAAAAGCTAACCCAACTTTTTCTTCAACAATTTCCTCTCATGTGCAGCGGCTAGTCGTCGCCATAGTTACCTACCTTGCCTGAGGAGGTGTTAAGATCACCGGCCAGGGGGGAAAGTGGAGATGATCTTGATGTTGAGTATGAACGAGACAAGGGGGATACGACATCTGCCTGCAGAGAATTTTTAAAAAACCAAAGTTCAGTTCTTGTCTTTAATTACTTTCTTGACGATGCCACTCTTTAAATTTAATTATGATGTTCGCGCAGATCATCTAAGAGAAATATTATCAGATTATCTATTTCGGGAAAGCAGTAGCACAGTTTATCAGCAAATAACATTGGCAAAACAGTTTCCGATATAGTGGAGTAGCACAATCTGTACTAACCGCATCTCATATTTCCGCGGGCTCAGAATCCGTCGGGATTGGAAGAGGGTTTTTTTAGTCTTCATTCAGCCGCAAATCCCTAGCCTCTAATGTAGCCGCCTTGTTTCCTTCGCCGCGCGCGGCTGCATTGGAAGCTGGGGATTTTGCGGCTGAATAAAGAGACGTGTTGAAGACATCCAAAAACATCATGCTGTTCGTGTTGTACATCCAAACGTATCGTATAATGAGGGTCTGGTAGCACTTATTTACACGCGCTATTTGATCGTGGAGAATCTTTGTGTAAATCATTCTATAAGGTTAATTTCGGTCCAGACAGTAAGCTGTACGATTTAGAAAAGTTTCTTTGTTCAAATATAGAACTAAACGTTTTATGAACAGTTTCATTAGATTTGTAAAATTATAAATATTTTTGTAATTTTCCCTTGAGTTGTTCAGTTTCAAATTGCAGGTCAAGTTATTATTATTATTATTATTACTGTCACTGTCACTGTCACAGTTATTATTATTATTATCATTATTATTAATTATTATTATTATTATTATTATTATTATTATTATTATTATATTATTATTATACAGTGTTTCTCTTAACCTTGTAAACTTGCCACAAATAGACTCGCAGATTTTTTAATATTTCAAGCGAGTCGACATGTAGCAAGTCTAGTCATGCACCTTAAATCCTTACATGAACTTACTTACCTCTTGCAACTCTCTCTTGAGCTTCAACAACATAGTCTTCACTGCCTTGATATCATTCATACACATCACATAACCCGCTTCGTCCATCGATACAACTCCTTCTTCAAACTGCCTAGCCTCCATAGTGCGGGGCGGCCTAAACGACGTCACAGTGGATCTTCGTTTCAGAACCTTCCCATGCGGGCTTCGACGGCGTCCCATTTCTAAATCATCTACAGACTGTCTTTGCACCCTAACTAGCTGAATAGGAGACTTGATAAACTCTGGAGATTCGCCATTTACAGTTGCGTGTTGTGCAGACGCTTGGCCTTCAGTTTTTGTCTCTACACTTTCTTTAAAATCGTTTTCTGCAGCTCTTGATTTGAGTGCAGACAAATCCTGCTCGGGCGAATTGCCGAGTGTACTTTCATTGTTACCAAATGCGCGCTGAGCGCTAACTTTACCGCGAATTAGCGAGTCTAATCTCTCCTGTACGTCAGAAATCTGTTTATTCAAAATGGCACCCCTTGAGTTTCGTCTTTGCAACGAGAAGTTTCCAGGGCAAGCTTGTGGTCTCTCCTCATTCTCTTTGCCTGAAATATTTTCGCCTACGTTCAGCTGAGCAAATACTTCTCGAAGTTCCTTGCTGTCTTCATCTTTCAAATCAAGTTTCAAATTTTCATCTAAACTAAAAGAAGACCACGTACCTGACGAACTATACCCCGAGTCTTTGGACTCCTGTTTAGCTGTACCGGACCGTGATGAAGACGAACTTTCACTTCCGGTTTCAATAGAACTTTCTTCACCGGAAGTATCTGCAGACTTAGGGGGCAGGTTTTCGGTTCGTTCGTATAGAAATGATTCCGTTTCGGTCTTTGCTTTAAAAGTTTTGGGTTTAGCAAAAGGAAGTTTTGTGCCCTTATCCTTCCTTAAATACGGCGGCTTTATGTGCGAGTGTGTTGCCCGATCGAGAGAACTTAGTCTGGTCCTAAATTTATTTAGTTCTGGTGCAGCAGCATCGAACTGAAAAACCCGTGTCGAACTGTAATGTGTTGGAGAAATTCTGTCGGCAATTTCCGAGAGGTTGTACGACAACATATTCAGCTGTGATTCTGATAACGATAAGGTATTGGCCGCTTGTACTTGTCGCAGCACTTCACTGTTTGGCGTCAGAGGCAAACCTGTGGCTGCTCTTTTTTGTGCAAGTTGGCGACCTGCGGAAGATTGTTTAGGCACCAAGTCCTTATCGTTTCCCCCAGACTCGGCTGTTGAAGGCTGTACATTGGTCGCAACATCTTTTGTCTTTTCCAGATTTGACCGACCAGTTAAAGTCTTTGGAATTCCGGATCTGCAAGTGAGTTACATTTTGAGCAGTTTCATAGAACAAGTCCCGCTGAGTGTCTCCGAAAGTGGGAGAAAGTGGCTGGCCGAGCAAGCGCCGAAGGCACGAGTTGCCTCTGCGCGAGTGCCGTAGGCACGAGCGAGTCTAGGGGGGTCCGGGGCATGATGTTCTATATGATGATATGATATTCTAACTATATGCTGGGAACGTAATCTGGTAATCCGCACTGATTTCAGACAGCAACCAAAGTTTACTTTCCTGTTAACGGCGGTCTCTGCAACAGGGACCGCCGTTAGCAGGGAAAAAGTTTGCATAAAATCACTAAAACCGGCTATTAGTATAGTATTGATGACAGACGAGTCACACGATAGTTGAAATTAATGTGCGAGTCAATTCCAGCCGCGAGTACAACCCCACCCCTCCCCAAGGGCAAATTCCGGGCACTTGAAAAAATTGGTTAAATGCCCCGCCTCCCGTTCCTACTATGATGGTCAAATGCCCGACCCCCAAGTCCGTCAGGCCAAAATAAACCAAAATATTTGTCGCCATTTTGTACTAAACGAGACCGTTTCAACTCAATATAGAACTGAATAAAACAACGGACTGAAAGGCAAAGCAAATAGTGTCTCTGATTTTATTGGTCTTTTATGATCGATAAATGATGTTCTTATTCCAAAATGATGTTGTTTGAGCTTCTCCGCCGTCGCAAATGACGACACGATGTTACGGGGCAAGTTTGGAGTTGTCTGCAAATGCCCGGGGGACCCGGACACTATTGACTGTCAAATACCCGGGACTGATCTTGTAACAAATGCACGGGATTTGCCCGCGGTGATGCTCGCGGCTGTATCATGGTTCTTTTTCGTGTAAGAAAAGTGAAAAAAGAGGCGTTAAAAGAAACCCTTGCCAACTTAGCAAAATGTGCTTTTCATCTCAGCGTCAGCTGTGTTGAATTAAAATATTATTATAAGATTCACGATAAAAACACGATATTTACCTCGCCTGAAGAAGATTAGATGGTTTTTCACTGTGAGCGGATTTCACTTCACTTTCACCATTCCGATGTGTGATGGCGCTGCCCGCTTGGTAATAAACAAACAGATGAGGTTAATAGACCTTTTGTCAGCCGGTTCAGTTCCAAAACGAGTATTAAAACACCGTTACAACGATTATCAGAGAGTAAATTGTTTGACACACAAATGGATGTGGTCGAGGAATGAGTATCTATCATTGGAGTCGTGACACTAGCCCCTCCGCCCTCCCCCTCTCCATTTTCTTCTTTCTGGCCCCGTTTATAGGCAGGGACCCCTCCCCCCTTTTTCTGGTGGCACTAAAAGACATCTTAGTGCCGAAAACACTACTTAAGAAAACATGATCATCAGAATAATTAAACTAGTGCATACTTTGGATTTTGAAACCAAATTGTTTTTTAATTTCATTTCAATGAAAGCAGCTCGCCCGACAAGTATCATTGTAAAAAGCCGACTTGTACTCAATCAATTAATTTTTACTTAGGAGTGTTGAATTTGTTCACCTGGTTAAAAAAATTTGCCTCCTTAGTGACAATTTCAACTGCTTGTACTGGAGGAACAATTATACCATGTTTTGAAATTTAGTATAGTGCGTTTCCAGTGATTTCAGAAACGCAAATTTCAAAATTTTCCCAGGGGAACATACCCCGGATCCCCCCAGTATTACATAATGCATTTCGACATTCGCGCTGTGGACATTCACAAATACGGCACTTGCCTTAACCCTCCCTTTTCGAACTAGGCCTCCCCTCTCTCAAATTTCTAGATCCGCCCCTGTTAACTCAGTATCTCACCAGGAACATCTCTTCCTCATTCACATCCTTTATTCGCGTTTGACGACCCAAAACCTTTCATTAATACACCAGTCAAAGTACTCAAAACAAATCCCCACCTGTGTCCGAAAACCCGACACCCCCCACCCCGGGATACAGGTGGGGATTTGTTCTGAGCAGCATACAAAAACTGACGAATTTCCCACCATTTGGGGCCTTATTTTGTTGCATAAAGAAAAATATTCCTCAGCCCCTCTGGCAGCAAAAAGTATTTTCTTTCCGAATATTTAATAGAAGGAAAGCGGTATGCTTACTTTTTCCCGCCATTTTTAATTTGAGTGTTGGCCAAATAAGGAGACGACATGTGCGCCACTTGTGAAACCAAGAAAAAGTCTTTGAAGGATCACTGTTGCGTTTATAAAGGGTAGGTAGGTCAGAACAATTACTTTGGTAGCCTGTTTTACAACTTTTTTAATGCTGTATTAGTATTACACTGATAAATTCTCAGAGACCTCTGTAAGACCTTTATATAAGATAGAAATATCTGTCAAATCAACTTCGAAGTTTGTTTACGGTCGGTATTGTAGCAGCTTTGAACTTGTGGTTGTGCAGTTTTGAATGGGAAGTTCTAATAAGGAAGGGGTACTTTTGTATTTCAAAATTCGCATTCTCTACAAAAGTTAGCAAAACCTGTCCTTTCCAGTTTACGAACGTCGTTTACTGTAGTCTGTACGCCCGTGGCACCGTGCCCGTGGTGATCAAAGCACGTGTAGACTGTAAACTGTAAGTCTGTATGTTAACTTGCAATACGCTTAAACATATCAAGGGACCGTTCAAAAATACAAATGTATTCCCGGGTTGCACCGAAGAGAAATGAATTCGGTAATGCATTTTATTGAATGACCAAAAAGTTGAATAACTTCATTTTTACCATGCATGAAATTTCCCAGGTGATCCCTAACTTCCCTGATGAGTTATTGTTAGGACAGAGGCAGGTTGGCAAGGGGTGAGGGTTGTGGATTACTACAGAGACCGCCGAGCTTATTTGGAATTGGTGGGGCTAAGCTCTGAGGGCATGTTTCCACAGGAAATCTTGGAATTTATAGCCGGAAATTCATTTATTTCTATCTATGCAAACAAACGTTTGTCAAATTTTTCATTATAATTAATTTCTGTTAGCTTTTTCCACAAAACCTCCAACAAAGTTGAAAATATAAGCATGTAAAATGTATTCAAAGTGACAAGTATTAAACATGCATTCAAAGTAACAGTTTAATGTTCACTAATCCATTACTTAAACATATGTTTGTTTTACTTTGGCCACTGTTGTAATGAACAAATCAAACAAAATTATATTTGCTCGTGACACAAGAAAGTACTCTTTGAGATACAAGAAAAATGAAAATAAAATAAAATTCTTGGCAAAATTATTGGTGGGGCTATAGCCCACCCAGCTCTGCAGTCCCTATACTATATTATAGATAATTATGAACCTCGTATACACCTGTATGCAGTCCATATATCTGAAGTAGTAAACTAAAATGCAAACTATTTTAGTCATTATTTATAGTGCTTCTTGATATTTACAAATAATTAAAGTCTGTGCGCCATCTTTCCAACATTGGATTCTCCAATACAGTTGACTTGGTTCTGCTGTCACTCATGTGAAGTTCAGTGGCAAGGCAACACAAAACTTAAAAGAACCAGCATGCAATTGTTGATAAGTCTTACTCAGTAGGTTAATAGGGCCCACTGTATGTAATATTATTGGGGAACTACTTGTAGCACTGTGTCTGTATCCCATTCATTAAAAACTAATTACACAAACAAATAAAAACTATATAATTATTGATTAACAATATTCAAGAAGAATCGTCATATGCCTGCATGTACCAATTTACTTTAACTTTTACTTTACTTTACATGTTTACATACATACCTGAATTGGATGATTTTCCAGCAGTTCGTGATCCATATGACAACAGGTAGGACGAGCGAGATGGTGCACCTGCTGTTGGCTTCTGGGAAATCACTACACTTTGGTACTTGCCCTTAACAGGAGGCTTCTCAGATGATGTTGATGTGGATGAGTGAGGGCCAATAGATGGGATCTTGCTTCCTCTTTTCATCATTCATGACAAAACCGTGGACATACTTTGAATCTGCTATTGGTGAGTTCTCTAAACATAGAGTACATGCACTCTTGACTGTCAAGAAGGTATATAATTAGTTGAAGATAGTGATGTCACAATTATGTCTATGATATCCATGCAGTCATTTATATTCTTGAAAAACAATTTTACATTTTTTGATATAATCATTAAACATTTTACATTTTTTTCATGGAGTTATTTATTAAAGTTGATGCTCATATTCAGGATGTTTTAAGGCATCTGGGATGTATGCCAACAGCTTTGAGAAGTCAGCAGTAACAAATAATTTTAAATTTCTGTTGTAATTGTTTTGAAATATTATGTCAAAACTAATTATTTATAAATCAAAGAAATAAACTTGCCACAAAGTAATGAAAATAACCCCGAACCCTGGAAATGTCATTCAAATAACGTGCATATATGAACAGAGCAACAGTTCATGCATATAAATTTATAGAAATGTTATACCACACCTGGGGGAGTCAGCCACTTTTTTCTTAAGAAATTAGAACCCATTAAGAATCTGTTTAGCTTAATTTGCTGGTAATTAGCACCAATGACATAGGAACCTGTTTAGGTGACTTGCAATAATCTAGATTCTTTCATGCAGGGTTTTACTGTACAATTATTTAACCCTTAAATGGTCAAGCCTTTTGACCAAATGTGTGTCCAAGAGGAAGGGGGGGGGGGGTTGTTGAACACCCCATGATTTTCAAGATAACTTATCCATTTGTTATGAAATTTGGTAGAATTGTTAATTGGGCAAA
>JANSTR010146276.1:0-19069 GCA_025434805.1 Antipathozoanthus remengesaui | reverse complement strand
ATTTATAAAATTCTTGCTTCTTCTTGTTTCTTGAAAAAGTAAAGAAAAATATTTTAAAATTATATTTGTAAAAATGTGTATGTGCAATTAAAATCAGTGACAAAGTTGACAGATTCCACAGTTCAAATTCCTAAACGTCCATTCCACAACACAGTTACGTGAAATTGACAACACACACACATTCTGAATGTCTTAACCACTCCCTCACCCCTCCCTTCCCACCGTAATAGGGACCTTAAGAACGACGACGGCAACGTCAGCGACAACGTTTGTTAGATTTTTAAGTTCCCGGTTTCTTTGTCTTTGTTAATCAAAGGCATTTGTTCTTTTATGCTTTCGTGAAATTTTGCAAATAGTAAAAATTAGAAGCTTTAATCCTTGAAGCCGAACAAAGATCATGCTAGTTTATGTTCCGGCATTCGCGTTCTCTCTAAAACCCTAAACCTGAGCATTTTACGTTCTGTTTTCCAAGACGACGGTTGAAAAGTGTCCAGATGGTTGCATTCCAACATGTGGTCATTGTATTCAGTAATTAAGTCCATTGTCTTGTGCCGTTCCCGTTGACGTCGTCGTTTCTTAAGGTCCCTAATATATGATACAAAACTTAGTCGAATGACTTTTTCTTTTGTTTCTCTCTTTACAGGAAAGTACGTCTGGAATGACGTTGGCGTGGACGAGTTTAGTAACCTGGCTTCGTACTTCAACTGGGACGCAGGCGAGCCAAATGACAAGCATTATGATCCGTTCCTGGCCGAGCGCTGCACAGGGGAGGACTGTGTACAAATCAAACAGTGGAACAATGTGGTCACGTGGTGTGACCTGGGTTGCTCTAGCAAGATTCCATTTATTTGCAAAAGGACTTTAGGTACGATTGCTAATCAGTATCACCTTTGATTATATGAATATTGCGCATCCTTCCTTTCGAGCTTTCTTATGCTCAGTTAAATAATTCACTACCATTGATATCAGTCGCCACTGCCTGATTCCAAGCCGAGCGAGAGACTGGCACTACCAGACAGCTGAGCTGAGAGAGTCTCCTGTTCGGTTTGAAATCTGGCAATGGTTATCATTGGCTCAAATCTCGTTCCCAGATTCTCTCGCGCAAAAAAGCCGAACATAAAAAGAAAGGGGAAGAAAATGAAAGAGAGGCACCTGACATTACTCGATTTTGATGGTTTTAAATCCACTTCCTCCTAACACCTTAACCTTGAAATTGTGTTTGCCCAAGAGGAATCTGGGGACACGATTACGCAAAATCAAAGAAACAGTCAGTTAATGAATCAGTCGACTCTGTCAGTGAATGAGTTATAATTTAATATTTGGTGTTCTCTCTGCCGTCAGATGTCAGTTTGAGCTTTGCTGCTTGGATAGCGATATCAATGGGTGCAGGACTGGTTATCAGTATGGTGATAGGTCGGGTCTACATGGCAGCCAAGTCAAAGAAGGGTCGAGCTGATGTCAAAAATGTGTTGAAAGAAGCGAACCGTAAAATATCCACATAGAAGAGTTGCTTGTACATTGTTTGGTTTGAAAACCTTGTTGTCAGAGATTTTGAAATAGCGTAGTCCAAAAGACTCGTTTCTAGGTTTATATGAGGGGATATAAAGATATCGGTCTCGGACCGCCATAAAAGACATCAATGTCCGGGTAGCAGATGCAGCACGATATTCTATCCGCAGCAATGATATTCCCTCCCTTTTTTCACTCAATAATTAATACCTAAGCTAGTTTATTAGCAATAATTTATTACTCGTGTGATTTCACTACTTTATCTGGTACTGTATGTATTGTATGATATTTTGCCTGTGCTGTGTGTGTGTACATGAATGCACGAGCAAAAATAGTCACATACAATTTGAAAACTAACAACCTTTACAAAGGTACAGCAACTTTGTTTAACGAGGGTAACACGTGACAGTACGTAATATAACTGATAAACTTGTGGCCCTCAATGCGCCCTTTAACCCCCTCCCTCTGTCAGTACTCCGTTCTGCGGGTATTTAAAGATCCAGCAACACGGATCATAGGAAAGTCGAAGCAGGCGTTCGCGTCACCGATAATCGAACTGGGAACCTCTAGCTCCGAAGGCCGCGCACTAACCAACTGAGCTACGCCTGCTTCTGGCATTCTTAACGTCTTGGTTATTTCGGGTTGCCAATACCCCTTGTCCTTATTCAGAGGCAAACCTGTAATTAATTATTTATTTGGACTATTTAAACGGGTAATAAAGATTGTTGTTGCGTCACCCTTCATGGTCTCATTCGGGGGTTGTTATTCAACAGACATCAAAAAATATTTATACACTGCTTGAGTTGTCTCAAGTGATCTATTCAGCAAGTACTGATCTGTAACAGCTGATCTCGAACTGGTTATCATCACCTCATCCTACTCGCAAAAGAATTGTTGCATGTCACAAAAGATGATGGATTCCCCGGCTGATGTCCGTTGTATCTGTAACTAACGAACTCCGTTGAATCTAATAAAGGGGTTGTAATCAATGAACTATACGTTGTCTCTGATGATCTCCGTTATACTGATCTCGTTGTAACTGATAAACCGTCCGTTGTATCTGAAGAACTAGTGAAATCTGCTGTATTTGGTGAACTCCTGTCTCTGTCCCTTAATTCGCTTCTGCACCTCCAAACACATCCTGTATACTACAACTGCAGTACAACTTCGAGGAGGCTAAACCTATTTTCTTTCCTGTTATTGATATATTTATCGCTATAAGATAAATTAAAGAAACGGTTCGACAATCGTACGTGTAATATATTGGAAATGAATGATTGGACTGCAACGGAATTTTAGCGGCAAAGAACCACACAGCAGTGGACCACACAATATAGAAAGACTAAAGGAACAGTAGACATCAAGAGTCATGCATTTTGGTGGTAAAAACAAAATTATATTGTTAAATAACAGCCATGAGATGTTGTGAAATCCAACAGTGAGATGGAGAAGGAAATCTCGTTATACTTTCAGCATACTTGTTTAAAAACTAAAAGTTTAGTGGGGTAGAGATTTCAGTACATGACATCAGTGTTTGAATAAATCAATTTTGAATAAAGCACATTCTGTTTCTGATTTATATATTTGCAGAAATCAGTCTTGTTTTCAATTTCTGTAATCTATCTTGCAAAACAAACACCTCACCTCATATATGATTAAATACATTATTTTTGTTCTTCGAGTCTGCGTGACTCCGGATAAAGCTGAATCTAGCTCTATATAAAAATTCATCAAAACGTTTGCGATTTTTCCGTGGAAATCATCGCTAGACTTAGTTAATTAAGTGATGTTCATGACGCACCGCGAATAACTGGTTGCGCCAGTTCCATAAGGCGATCACTACAGCGGGCCCGCTGCGCGGCTTTGCTTACATCAAACGCGTTCTCTTTGGGCAAGTTGCTGCCGATTTCCCTCATTGCCGGCTGCGCCAATTCGTCAAGTCGCTTGGAGGATTTGGTTTTAATAGCCGCCCTGAAACCAACATAAAATTCTAACATGAGAAAATATTAGCCTGTGTGACAGATTTGCCAAAGGGTGGGGAATTACAGTTTAATAACTGTGTGATAGTGGCGGCCGAAGATATTACATCTCAACTCGGCTACCCACCCCTCTATGGTGAGGATTATTGGTCGGGCGGCCATACATACTACTCAGACTTCGCACGCTCACACATAGTCTCAGTAGAGTAAGGGGTTGAACCTGGTACCTTGGATTGGCAGTCAGAGGTCAAACCGATTGAACCAACCACTCCGTCACACATAGTCTCAGTAGAGTATCTAACCAACTGAGCCACACTCACACATAGTCTTAGTAAAGTAAGGGATTGAACCCAGGACTTTGATTGACAGTCAGAGATCTAATCAACTGAGCCAACCACACTCACACAACCAACTTACATGTTTCCCATGTCGAACTGCGTACTGCTGCATGTCTATATGATCTGAGGACTTATTTCCTTTTGAAACACATCTTTAAGGGACATCTTAATTTCTTCTTTCTCAGTAACAATTGACTACTGTATTATGTATTATTAAGTTTAAGTGTCCAGTGTGCTCAATACCATTGTCAGAGCTAAGTAGAATAACAGGACATATTTTTATGCTTCAGTTTGTCTCTGTTTTATCATGTAGGTGAGAACCTACGCTCTCCTCCGTGCATGATCAGAGTGATCCACTAACGATACGCTATAGTATTAAATCATCATGCTGTTTTACCAGGTTTCCATTGAAACATTGCATAGCCAATTTCAAGTATCAAGCATACCTTACATGATCTATTTAACACCGCCGGATTCTCTATTAAACGCCTCGTATCTAATAGACTCCCAGATCAAAGTAGCATCTTAAGTAGGACGCTACTCTTTATTAAACGCTCCGTACCTCTCTAAAGGGGGCCTTTATTAGACGTTACTTAAAATATTCTAATTTTAACTTGAAGTGTCAAAGACAAAGCACTATAACAAGCGTGAAAGTGAAGCATTTTTGACTTATCTTCACTACTGTTGCAACAGTTACTTGACATTGTTTTGTTAAACTGCACTAATCGCAGGTAGTTTTGTTGATTGAAAATCGTTTATTAAGCCGAATTTAAAATGTCGATATTAAGAAGTGTAAAATATCAATTGTAAAAAAATAAACGTCTCTCTCCAATAGACGCCTCCTATCTATCAAACGCCCCCACTGAAATAAATGCTCTGAGCGTTAAATAGATCATCTGCAATATATTAAATATGTAACGTCTGTACGGAAACCGGCAAATCAGCATGATGTGTATATTCTTAGTGGATCATTCTGATTGACTAATAAGGGAACCACACAAAAGTGACTATCAAGAAATGGAAATTTAAAATCAAAAAGAGCACTTCAGTCAAGACTTTGCGTATCCTCAAAAGAAAATCTATCGATTCAACCGTTACAAAATACACCTTTAATATCACTGCTTTTGTACCCACCTGGAAACTTGCCAGATTTCCCAGTCAATCTTATCTGGCATAAAACCGAGCGGGACTTGCTTTGGGTTTGATAGCTCGCTCACTCGTTCAGATGCGCGGGCCTTCAATGCCCCCTTCTTGACGGACCATTCTCGTTCCACGCTTACTGGTAAATTCTTGGGGCTGGCCAAAGTTTCTAGCCTGTATGACGCCGAGGCGCGCTTTGCTGCTTGGCTGATGACCGTTTGCACTGGTTTTCCTGGGATGTACTGAGGGTGGGTTTTCTTCGGTTTGCACAGATCCATAATACGACCGCTGGGCTCCTTTTTCAAAGCACCGCGTTTCACATTCCACACGGGAGATGATCGACCGATAGAGTAGTCGTGAAAGACATTGTGCTGCTTCCTGTGACACGAAGGTAAATCTCCTTATCAGTTCCTTGTTTGCCGTGAAAATACGTCTATTCTATTTACCCTGCAACATGTAAGTTCTTTTGTATTGTTTGAGTGGATAACTATGAGAGAGCTTGGTTGATGGCTTTGCGAGTAGTTTGCATTTGTTCGAAAATCAGGAATTGCTTTCCAGGCTTCAATTTTTAATTTGAAACACTCCTAAATTATATATAATGAACACGCGCCTCGCAAACCTGTTGTCAACTCTGTGAGCCAAGTCAAATTTGAACATTTCATTTGATTTGGAATTTACAAAAGACAACTGCATTATGTTATAAAGATCGGACATCATGATCTAGACAACGATGTTGTCCCAGTATCTGAACAGCTAACAAATAGGTATTTCTGCCAAGATCTGTAAACGTGACTTGAAAAGGAAACTTCAAAGTGTCGAGGCGTATTTGGCTTTTTTTAAAACAATTTCAGACGCCAACTTTTGATGTGTTGATTCCACGCTGTAATGCAAATATTATGCGCTAACCTATACTAACTTGTAGTATCGGGAATACGTACTCTAAAAAATAATCTTTCATTTATTTGACAGTGTCTCTGCATTCATTCTTCTTACTGATCGAGCCTAGTTCAGTAGTTGTTAATAATTTCTTTCGATGGTAAAAGGGATGAGTTAAATGGTAAAAATAACTTCCATGTCAGCTAACTCTTTCAAGGCTTTGTTTTACAAAGTAACGCGGTGCCATTGTTTTCCGTGAGTAATAAGAAATACAGCTTATTTAAATCTTCACATGTTCAAAAGCGTTTTGTTTAGGTCTTCTAATTAAATGCAAATTGATTAAAAGCAAATATTTAATCGACAATTTTAAGTCATTCTTTAAAAAAAGTTACTCTAATTGACCACAGTCTGAGAATTCAGCCTTTCTTGTAAAATGATTAAATATTGCACCTTTTGCTGAAACAAACTTATTAGTTTGATTGGTAGAAAGAAAAATAGCAAAACGAAAGATAATATCGGCTTTGTAATGTGTTCTGCCTGAGCTTTATTAAGTTCAACGCTGCAAAGATTTTTTGAGCATAAGTTCAGAGTAAATATTGACTCTTTAACAAATAAATTGCTGAACTTGGTTGTTATAGATCGTTATCATGAAACTGTCTGAATTCCTCTTGAAAGCCATAGAAATGACAGAGCCACTAGCAAACTCAAACTATCAGTACTTTACTGATATATAGTTTGCTGTCGAAGCTAAGAAATCATTCTCTGGCTGTCCCGAACGGGCAGTTTTTAGATCAACTAACAATACTTCTTTCACTGTATCCTATAATTTGTTCATGAGAGCGGCTTGCGATCACCTCGATAAATTCAAACGAATTGCCCAAATTATGTTAGATTTTCTTATAAAATCGATCTGGGATAAGATGTAAGCAATAATGTACAGCAAATAAACAATCATCGACTTTGTTCAACACTCACTTGTATGCGGGTGTCGTCACTTCGTCAAAGACACTTGTTCTTGTAGAGCCGAGTTCCGGAACAGTCGACACTAAATGATGCGCGTTCCTGACTTTCAGGTCGTAACAATATCCATAACGGGGGTGCGAAGTTATTACGACTTTTTCCTCCATCCAGTTGCTTAAAGTTTTACACTTTTGATTTCAAAATGTTGACAGCCACAACAAGAAGTGGTCGTGCGCATTGCTAACAATAAATTGGGCAACTTTTACACGTTGCCATATCAACGAGGAAAAGTTGTTGACAAAGCGCTGACAGAAGTTGTTCGCAGGCTCAATTTGGTTTGTGATGCGAACAGTGCGCTGCCAACAGCGCGAGCTTGCTCTCGTTTGCCAAGTGAGTTCTCCAAGCGGAATTGTCCTTAATAAACCGCATATAAAATTATTGTTAAGTTCTTCTGTTTGCTGGGGCTTGTGCATATTATTATCGGCTGTTGAAAACTTCTAATAACAATTGTAATAAAAGACAAAACAATTTTCCGCGCCGTAAGTTTGGAAGAAAAACTGACGTTTCGAGAGGTAACACTTCGTCGGAGCATCTGAAAAAACTATTTTACTTCACTGTTTTAGTTTTTTTAGTTTTTCAGATGTTCCGACGAATGGCTAACGCTCGAAACGTCAGCTTTCTTTCCACCTTACGGTGCAGAAAATTGTTTTGTCAACCCTTGGTTGATTTTATTATACGCTTTACCTACTCGCCGACGCTGTCTATTGATTTATTTTTAAACTATTTACTTCTAGACGTTTGAAAACTTACACGCTCTTTTGTCTGTCACCGAGGTAATATGGATAACCTCGATCCCGCTAAGCTCTCGCTCGGATTAATTAAAACTCCATTTATCAACTGAAAAAGTTTCTTATTTAAAAAACAACAACACTTTGAAGCCGAATGGCCAAACAACAACAAAAAAACTACAAGCGTCTGCTTAAATTTATCTGCCTGATATTAACAGCGCAAATCGCTATTCGACCTTACCGAAATACAAAAGCAAGCAGTTACTGATAATTTTATCCGGCACACGACAGAGCGATTTATCACCTAGATAGATATTATAAACAGATTCAAACTCGAGGGTAATTGGCCAGTACATTGGGGGACTGACTGATGGTTTATACATTATCTTAACTGATCGTCACCGAATCACAGGCCGACTCCCGGACTTTCAGAGGTTAGGATATATCAGAAAGAGTGAATTATCGAATTACTTTTAAAAATCAACACTGAATTACCCGATGGCCGATACCAGTCTGAATCGCAGCTTTAAAGTGCAATTCATAAACCGATGGTAATTATTGAATCCTACACGACTACCCAGGGTGCCAGAGGTTCGCTCGCTCACAGGCGACTGACCAGCGAGCGAGAAACCTGTGCGAAACCGTGCCTCACGCTCGTTAAGTCGGCCTTCGGCCCCCTTCAGGCTTCGCACTGGTTAGTCCCTCGTCTTGAGCGAAATAACCTCTGGCACCCAGGGTACTACACGTGATTGATGGCAGAAGCTGAGCCCGGGATTGAGAATAACATCCACGCGTATGCTCCCCGGAAAATTCTGAAAATCTGAGCTTCTAGAATCGCTAGAAATGCATTTAAAATTGGTAATTAGTAACCACAAACAAAACAAGTGAGTTTTTTTCTAAACTTTTTCTTTTAAATTCAATACGGACTTTTTAAGGGCACATGCGGCAAAATTATTGGGGGGGGGGGGGACACGTGCCCCCACGGCCCCTTCTGCTCCGCAATTCCTGTTCCTAAAATTGCCCTGTGTAAGATCTTGGTCTCAAGAAGATGAGGGTGGTTGCCTTACGGGCAATTCACTAATTGCAAACAATACTATTCCGACTTGTCGGTGTAAATCTTCAAAACAAAATTTTAACGCTCAAGCTCCCGGCATAGTTACTCACAGCAATACACTTGCTATTTTAATATTTACAAGACTACGTTCTGAGTTCTTTCCTACTAATTGGGCATTGACTAATTTTTGTCAATTTCGCCAGTTTCAAAATGTATTCTTTCATTTCTTACTGGACTGGCGCTTAAATTTTTTTCGAACTGAATGACGGTAAAATTGATGAACCAATGAGCGCTTGTTTCGCTTCGCCTGACCCAACGAGATCTGGAGACAAGATCAGCTGATCAGTGGGATTCGATAAAAGAGTTCAAGCAGGATTTAGAAACGCAGTAAAGCTATTAGCATGCCTGTTAATTCATACCGGCGAAAGCTGATTGAGAATGACATTTCTAACTGATTGGTTATGAATATATCTGCACCGTTTTTTCACACAATGGGAAATTAGCGAATACAATTAAATGAAATAAATTCGAAATAGTTATATGAGCTGTTCCATCCCACTTTGCTGCATTAGTAAAACAAATCAGAGAAAATGGAGGAGATTAGTAACGCAAAATACCTAAACAAAACAGTGCACTTACGCATATACCAAACATTATCAGGACATTTCATAATAAAACGCCAATAAAATTTATGACAATGAGAAAGTAATTAGGATGAACTAAATGCAAATCGAACTATATTTGCTGAGGAACTGCCAAAGCAACGAAAACTCGAATATTTAAAGATTCTTCAATTTTCATTGGAACCATTTGTACCCAAAAAATCTAATATTACGTTTTCCATATTTGGTTCTGATTTTGGAAAAGCAAAAATAGGTTGTAAAAGCAAAAGTATAATTAAGTAGAGTGCTTTTGAATTGATTGTAGGAATTCACGGTTCAACGAGAAACACACTGAGATTTTCTTTTAAGGGTCTTGGTCTCACAGTTCCGCATTCTCCAGTTGAGTTTTATTCTTCACACTGATCAACTTTCCGGTGTTATTTGTCAATACCCCAGTGTTTATACGTTATTTATTTTAGTTTCTATGGTAACGTAATACTTCAAGCTAACCGATCCTTGGTATCCCGATGGCCAAACCCACGACCGTGGTAATATGGATGTTTCCGCTGAAATTCTTTTAAATTTAAGAAATGTTTAAAAGAGCAAAGTACTGTCGGTATAAATGGTCCCCAAAAACGTCTTTTTTTAAGTGACGCTAAAGCATTTGATATTTTTTGGCAATTTGAGCCTCAAAACGTTATTCTAAAAATGTCATAAATTACATGTCCAAAAATAATGCATACGTGACCAGGAAATGAGTTTCAAATAAAAAATTAACTGTGGCTGGTATTTTGTATGACAAAAGGAAACTGTGTTATCAAAAACACGTCGACCTTTGGGTCAAACTGGACTGACTACACCAACATGAATAAACATTGCTTGCATGGTAACAGGTGGAATAAAACATTCTTATGTCACATTCAGCCTGGGTTATATTCCTACTGTTCTTATATTTTAAGCCTCGCCTGACATTCTTATAAAAAAGTTTCTCATATGAAAAAGGAGTGTATATCGACAGTCACTTTATCATGTTTGATGCTGTGTGGGTATATTACCTCATTCGATTACAATCCTTGTTATTCAGTGACTCGAGTGCCAAACACTACTAGAGTAATGGTAGCTACTTCAAACGTTCAATGACACTGGATGGGCAAAGCATGATCTATACAAGGTCATACATTTTACTGTAGTATTCACTACCATATATGGAAACCACAATAATTATACGAGTGAAAAGAAAGGAGACAGTAGTCCAGTTGATCACTCAACTCGATTATCCTGCACAAGTTATATTTTTACTAGTTATGAACCATTCATCCCATACCTCAAGTCTATTTCAATTGAAAAATTTGACAGCTCTTCGTTTATTTGTTGTATCGGTTTTATTTATTGAGGAAACTTGAGGTTGTGTGCCGGTACACACATACATACTATAGTCTATACTGATCAACCGAGAGTGAGTTCATTAGACATTATAGTGCGGAAATGTATATGTTATCAAGTGCTCCCCACGGGGCTTTTCAGCACTTGCAGCTCACGAGATCGAACCGAAAATCTAAGAACGAGGCCTTGATCAGTTGATGGTTTGATAGCCTACTGGCTATTTACCCTTTTTTAATTTATTCATATGTGCAGTGTGATGGAGCAATGGTGAATGTGTAAAAAGGAGATTCGTAGTCGTTTTTCGTTTTCTTTTCGGTCAGTTTTCATTGTTTTATCGTGCTTTCATTGCTTTACAGCTCCAGAGCATACAGCCCACACACAAAGAGGCCAATATAGGCTCACTATAATCTGGAGCTCGGATTTCGATCAGACTTGAGGTTCGCTTCAGACCTGCTGCGCAATGCACGAAACAACACGAAATAAACCCTGCTTGAAACCTGAAATTGTTTTAAGTAATATCATGACGATATAGACACTGTTACGAACTTCATAAATGCGAACTGATTCTTCTCTTATGCTTGTAAGTTTCTCTTGTTGTTTTCTAAGTAATTTTATATTCAATTAACACGACATAGAACCCTTACACACTGGGTTAAGAACAGTGAGCGAGGCATTAGATATCACGAAGCTCCTTTAAAGTTAAAAATCGTAAAATTTCCCAAAGGAACAAGTGGTCACAACTCAAACCTGAAAACATCAGATTCTTAGCAGTTCTTTAGTGGAGAAAGGTGAAGAAAAACTGCGTTAATTTGATTGCCGATATATATTAATTACACCACTCAATGTAATCACCCCCCCCCCCCCCCCTCCTCTTATTCTCAGGCATTAGGCGGGGATTGGGCATAGAATTTGTGCCTCGTGAGCCGGGCGTTAGATGGCGTGTTTAGATTATTGCGCAATTTTGGTGGGAGATTGGGCGGGGCTAGGCAGTATTGACAACATGCCGCAGAAGAGCCAGCCAGTTTTGCACCGCCATCGCAAATTTCGTGGTGCGTGAATATAAAAGTACCAGATGACAATGGGATTTGTTCTGTTTGTTGAATAATTTATCTTGATTTATATTGTTCCATTATACAAGACGTGGAACCGTGACACGAACTTTGCGAAAAGCAGTAGCAGCGAAGTCTTTTAAACTTTGAACAGCGATATGCGCACGCGTGTTAGTCTCCAAACATCTTGTTATTGTAATGTTCTGAAAATATACTGCGGAACAACTGATGTCATAAACAACTACAATATATATGGCATGTTTGATAAAGTTGTTTCACTTTTGTAGAAGTTGATGTCCATAACAAGGTGGTGGTGTTTATTTAATCTTTTGAAATCATTTCTAAAACAGTCAACATATAACAATGTATTTCAATAACAATACAATACGGCTTTTAAATAAATAAAAAATACTGTTGGATTGATAATTACCGACTTTACTATAGCAACGTAATGACGCATTCTTACATTTCGCCCCGGGATTTGATCAATACCCAGGGACGACTCCCATACTAGCGGGGTGAGGTTGCTCATATCCCTTTATATGGGTTAAAATCCTACGTTTGGGTAGCGCTTTGGGTGTTCAAAGAAAAAATACTTACGTTTGAATACAACACAGTATCTTTTAGAGGCGCCACGGTCAATTGAATGGCATTTCACATAAACATTGCAACTACGTGTATAGCTGTAATTTGAAATCTTGACCCTATTAATACTATTTCTATTTCTATTTGGCGAGTTATGTAATTACTATGTTTCTCATTGGTGCCTTTTAGGCGTTCAATGAAAATTTACCGACGAGAATCCCCACCCTTTTTATATGAGAGAATCCCATATATTTGACATATACAGGCAATGAAGTATAGTTTAGAGTAAAAGAGTATGGGAGAATCCCATACATTTGACATATATAGGCAATGAAGTATAGAGTAAAAGAGTATGAGAGATCCGTACATTTGACATATACAGGTAATGAAGCGTATAGAATACTGAAAAGAGTATGAGAGATCCGTACATTTGACATATACAGGTAATGAAGTATAGAGTAAAAGAGTATGAGAGATCCGTACATTTGATATATACAGGTAATGAAGTATAGAGTAAAAGAGTATGAGAGATCCGTACATTTCACATATACAGGTAATGAAATATAGAGTAAAAGAGTACGAGAGAATCCCATACATTTGATATATACAGCGGGCAATGAAATATAGAGTCAAAAAGTATGAGAGATCTGTACATTTGGCATATACAGGTAATGAAATATAGAGTAAAAGAGTATGAGAGATCCCTTACATTTGATATATACAGGTAATGAAGTATAGAGTAAAAAAGAAAATAATGAGTTCTGCAAATTGTTCTTGTAAAACTGATGTCCATGTATCTAGTTGCAATCAATGTTCCACTATCGACTATTTGGTGGTTCCATGATTCTGTTTATACCCTGGGTGCCATAGGTACGGCTCGCTGCTTTGGGTTTTGAAAATTGAGAGTGAGCGGAAGCTCGCACGTGCCGTAATGTAACAAAATAAAGTTCTCGGCCATTCCTCAGTCTCGACTGTGGTCTTAGTATGTTTTTAAATACTGGCCGATTTTCAGCCTGAATTTCTTATAAAAAAGGTTGTACTCACTACGCTCCTGAACAATAATACCTCCAGTTTGACTTTCACTGTCGTTTGATTCTCAAGATGTGACGATAAAAAGACAAACCGATTTTACAACGGTGCTGACGTACAATATATCAGCCGAAGTAAAAAGTCATTTGTTCCAGTCCTCCCGGGAACTCAGTGATATACTAGGTACAGTAAACACAACAATTTGAATTTCTGCACGTGATTAATAAACAAATTTGTTCAAGTTCACACAATGAAGTTTAAGTTGTCATATACATCATTGAAGCTCAGCACTATTATTTATATACACTTTTTATTGCAGCTGCATTACGACATTGGATTTGCTAATTGCATGCTCATAGAAAATATAGGCTAAATATGAATGAGTTGGCCCCTTTTCATAATTTAAACCCGGTTTAGCGCTATTAAACAAGTTAACACTGGGGTCACAAGCCCTTTATTGAGTACTGTATCAGAGTATCTTCGACTGCTGTAGTCTCACCTTCAGCCAACTGTATCCTGGGCTGCACGATCTCGATCGCCCGCCATCTTGAAAAAGCTAAGTAACCCTCGAACTAAAGGACAAGCTCGCGCTTTGTTCAGTTTTGTTTTTCTATTCGAGTCCACTTGTGGCCAGTCTAAGCCCGAACCATGAGAAAACAAACAAGAAAATGAAAGAAGTTTGTGGCCATATCCGTTTCCGCATACTAAAAATGACTTTAATATAGGTGCGTACGTTGGAACACAATCCTGATGATAAGTTATTAAATCATTTATTATGAAAACCGGTTCCTTTTCAGTTATTCTCGCACTATAACCCGTCAGTATTACAGACCAAACTTTTCACATATCAGTAATTTTAGTTAATATCAGTAACATCATACTCACAGAGGCAGAGATCAGATACAGGTTTACCTCCAGTCCCGCAGACTGATCATATGTGTTTCAAACCCACAGCATAGATATTTTCTATATAACTAGTACGGTAACTGCAATCGCTATCTTGATATTCACTGCTAATTACTAAATACAGTATAACTGTTTTTACAAAATAAATCATGTTGAATAGTGTTCGTTTGACAGAGGTGAAAATGGCAAATTTGTTTTTTGTGGAAAAGATTGTTGAACTTTTGAAAGTGTTACACACAACAGTGGCACAACAGGCTCTAAACTTATGGTAGGACAGGATCACACAAATCAGTATAAGAACATAAAGTAACAAAAGAGCTGAGAAAAGTTGGGAAATTGTTAAATTTCTGCTAATCAAAAGGTCATCTCTCTCAAAGTATGCCTTTATCTCAAAACTCAGGAGCGTTAGGTTACGAGTCAATCTTAAATTGATATCGATCACTGACTGGGGCAAGTCGAGTAATGTGCGCAGAAAGATACGACAAATGGCTCGGCCGGGGTTTGAACTCACGACCGTTGGGTTACGAGTCAGACACTCTAACAGCTAGCCTGCGCGATCTGATAGGATTTGTAAGTTATCTGAATAAAGATATCCTTGACCGATAACTGTTTTGCAAGCACACGAACTGAATATATCGCAAACTGATAATGATAAGTAGATAAAAGATACTTCCTGGCTTCACTCAGCAAAACAAGAACGATACTATAAGTTTTAATATTCCAAAAAAAGCTAATGATTGTTGGATCTGGAGGAACAAGCGAATATACCACTTCCTGCCCCACGAGGATTTGCGGTTTCCCTTCCGGTATGCCTGCACGACCGTCAAGTTTCTATTACCCTGGGTACCAGAGGCCATACTCGCCAAAAGATCCTTTCGACGAGCCGTATATTTTCTCATATATCTACTGAGCTTGTTTGCCTCTGGTACCCAGGGTAAGTTTCTATGGACTTGCAAATTGGAGGGAATGTATGTATAAATTTACAAAGCCAGCCGGTCGTAATGGGAGTAGGATTGAAGTCAAATTATATATGAGACGCGTGTCAATGTACCCTGGGTACCGGAGAGGCAAAATCGACGAAACAGCGTAGCTCCTTGCGATTGGCCTTCGGCCGCACGCTTCGCTGTTTCGTTTATTTGAATGTTCGAATTTTGCCTCTGGTAGCCAGGGTAGGGTTACAGCAGCATCATTCGGCTCAAACTGAATCTATATATTACTTTCAGTGTTAAACCAGCTTTCTTTCTTGCTGGAATAGTTATCAAAGTTTGTACACGAAAATTAGGAACAGAAAAGTTGCAAGCAAAAAAAAACCCATGGCACTTAATAATATTGTAAATTGAATTTTGCTTCATCAAATATATTGTACTGATATATCATTATTCGCTTGTGCTGCAAATATCCGCTCTCCTCTTTGTTCATCAAATTATTTTTCTTGGTTGTGACACAGATGAAAGCTACATAATTTCCATAATGAGTACATGCAGTGTACTTAAACTACACAATCACTGAACATTCTCAACTTCGTCGATGTAAACTGAGTTTTGTCTAGTTTATGCAGTGAATGCACCAGGCCAGTTTGCGGAGTACTTTTCAGGCTAAAATTGGAATACTGTATAGCTAGCAGAAATGATTTTTTCAAAGTGCTTTGCTTCCAGGAAAAGTGTCATGAAAGGATGTGAATGGCCCTGGAGTTCACCTTGTTTACTTCATCATCGCCCACGCTTTTGTCACACGCCCAGTCACGGGATAGACCTGATAGAGGGTGGGCGAAGTACATTTTCAGGGCGTTTATACGATTTCAGAGAAATCTACAAACTGAGATAGAACTGTTACGATTAAAAATAGCAGTCAAAGAAAAAGATCTGAAACGGCAAAACTTTACACTTAAATATCTGTGCAAAGTGAATGCTTCGTGCTTGAATTGTAGATATATCTCTATTGCAGACATATGTAGAAAGTGTAGATATGTTCCGAATCGGCGGACTTTGTCGGACTTGCCGATAAACGACCAACAAGCCTCTACATACAACAAGCTCCATTCGCTCTCGGGTCTCGCATAAAGTTATAAAAGTCCAACAGATTTGAAAGTGAAATACGATGAAAGATAAATGTTTTGAGTAAAGTTATAAAAGAAAATTGTTGCGGAAAATTCTATAAGTTTATCCGAGCAGTTTTCCAGTTGCTTGGAAGGTCGGGTTGTTAAGCTTGTTTGAAATTATTCTAGTCCTAGGTGACTTAAAAAGATTTTACTTTTGTTGTAAAGTGAAGAATCTAGCGACATTTAGTGCAAGGGCATACACTGTCACTGTGTTTAAACCTCAAGTTTTAAGGCTAAATTTTCACTTTACAATTGTTAATGAATAAATCCATAATTAATAAGGAACAATTTGAGTTGTAGCTTGAATTTTGTTCTTGGATCCTTCCGAGTCTAAATTACTAACTCAGTTCTTATTCCGGCAGTCAACATATTCCTTAAATATAGAATCTACTTGCTAGATTTGTACGTTCTTTAGCTGCGGGAGTTTTTATTCAAGGCGAACACAATGCTCTCTTCCGGAAATGCTAATCACCCGTGACATTTCTGAGAAATTATGAATTCAACACAAACACTGTCATTCTCGGAAAATGACAATATATATTATAACAGAATAAACACATCTACACCTCGTAGCTAGTTTTAAGTTTGTAATGCTCAAAACAGGAACAAATTATTGACCTATTTTTAGCCTTGTATGTCACAATTGCCATGTACAACAGGCCTTGTGACAATATGGGGGCTCCCCAGACTTTATTTCAAACACCCTAGACCAAGGAATCTCCTTTAAAACCTCGCTGGTTTTCGCCTGAAGTATACAGTATTAGTATGAATCGCAGCAACAGATTAGACAGTCTGTGCATGACTGAGCAAGACAGTTTGAACGCAATGACTTCTTCGGAATACGGGAACGATAGCCTTCTGGTAAGTTTATTTCAAAGTCTTTTTACTGAACGGCGAGCTGCCCATTTTGATTTTAGTAAAATTTTACCACCGTTAGAAAGCAGTGTGCAACTGCACTGAGCTCGGTGCTTTATTTAGCAAGTAATATTTCTTGTTTAACAAAGTATGACTGAGTTTGCCAACGCTTTGAATCTTTGCGTTCACGAGGTGGCCTTTCTCGGATACCGGTCTGTCTGCATGGCCTCGTGACATTTGACTTGTGAAAACCATGCAGTCCTGTACAGTGCCAGTGGGGACTGTCCCTACATTTGTGGCGGGAATATTACATTGTCAACATTGCCAGCGGTAACTTTCCCTGCATGGACTCAATCACTAAACTACAGTTTCAATTATTTAAACTTGAAAATTCCGGTCGACTTGTGTTAATCGAGAACGTGACAACATCCGGTTATTTTAGTCCTCATCTGGGCTGAAAGCTGCTGGACTAGCTACAAAATTGCATAATAAGTCAAAATTAGGTGCAAAAACATTTCACTTTTCAAATTTAAACTTCCCTTACTACCTCACTAGTACATTTTTATAGAAACTTGGTATTTCTAACACAGTATAGGCAAGAACTGAAGCATGTTTTGCTTCGGACAGCAGTATTCACAGGTACGCAGTATTCTACCCAAAGTTTTGGTGGTAACTCTATAGATCTGTTTTATTGATTCGGTTTCTATTCAGAACTGAATTTTTTCACGGGAGCACATATGTGATGCCCTCACTCGTGCGAAAAATAATCCAAATCTCTTTAATTTTTTTTTAACCCATTGCTGAACAGAGTCCTAAAATACTCTTTTGAATAGTAAATCGGATCTCCCTGAAAGAGACAGCATTCTTTGAGGTCAAAACTTAAAAACTCAGTGAAAAACTAAATCTAAATATAGAGCAACATGGATGTGAAACGAAAAAATTCTTAGCCAGTTTCGTACTTTTTCTTTGTACCCGGCGCAAAACATTTAATCATCAGTTTGCAGAACTCAGTCCATTTTAGTTCGACTCCGCAAAAACGTCAGTTTGACTTTGGCTAAGGATCTGACAGTATTAATATCCGCCACGCACTGCACTAGAGTGGATTGAGACCGCGTAAACGCACCAAAAACAACGTTTCGTTTGGACTTTAGTACAGTATGACTTTTTAGTTGTTGTCTAACACTGCATGTGATATTGATGTGAAAGTCGTTTCTAACACTGTTCCCCGTTGCGTCTTACTTCTATCAGAATACAGCAGACTTTCCCTTTGTACCCAGCTCGGAGACATCACCAGTGCCAATAGATCTATCGCCCATGATGTACAGTGTACAGTTCGAGGAAGTCATGTCTTCGTCGGAGACGACTGCGAAGGAGGGTATAAGAAACTTACTCAAAGTAAAGTACGAAAATGAAGGTTTACAAATGCCACAAACGGAATACAAACCTAAGTCTCCTCGACCGTTGCCAGTAAGTATATCGCAGTACACAATTACATGATGCTACAGAGCATTGATTTAATTTAATGTTGTTTTCACTCTCGAACAGAAAAGCGGGGTTCAGTATTAGCTATTGGAGTCTCATTTAACAACTCCGTGTATTTTTGTGCTGCTTCCTCGCAGCCAGTATGAAGCGATGAGTGATTTTAAAACTGTCGACAGAAATACGTCTTTGCGTCTAATCTGCTAGCATAGCTGAGTTTTGCATGAAAATGGGAAACCGTGTGCATGTGTATCGTTGTCTGTCGGGAAAAAATAGTTCTTTATACTGGCGCGTGGCTGTAATTTCGTCTTAACTTGCTTTTGAGTTGATTTTGTAGTTAAGTAAGTGAAATTTTCGTTTTGGTCAGTCTGGGGGGGGGGGGGGGGGGGGGGGGGGGGGGGGGGGGGGGGGGGGGGGTGGGGGGGGGGGGGGGGGGGGG
>JANSTR010146265.1:0-11392 GCA_025434805.1 Antipathozoanthus remengesaui | reverse complement strand
TCCGATTTTAATTGTATTGGTGTTATTATCTTGCATTTATCTATTATTATTATCATTATTATTATTATTATTATTATCATTAGTATTATTATTATTGTTATTATTATTATTATTGTTATTATTACTGTCATCATTATTAGAAAAAAAAACTACATTTCTTTTTATTCCGTAAATTGCATAATTCTATTTCATATTTAACAAGGAAATCAATTTTAAAGTTGTATGAGTGGCCTATTTTTCTTTGTGCTTGACAAAACATGGGAAGGTACAAAAAAAGTCAAGCGAATTAACCTCTGTCTTCCTCTCTGAAGATACTAAAATCTTGCACAGATGATCTTCTCCTTCGCTAATTTGAAATCTCTATTTGGCACTACTTTCTATTTTAGCTATGTTGTGGTTCTTTAAAAGCTCGCTGACCAAAAAGACAGCTTTTATTGCATTGTTTTTGGTCACGGCTTATTGAGATCGACTGCATTAACTTCGACGTTTGACCCAACTGTCGGACTTAATTGATTTGGGTCGACTCAAACTGCAATTTAGTTCGACACATGCCAGTTTTTCTTCCAAAATCAGAATTTTGTGTCATACTTATTTGGTGTACTCGTTTTCTTTTATTCTCAGGCCCAAAACGGTACCGGAAGCATAAAGCTATAAAGAAGAAAAATATTGACGTGATCGTGACTATACGAGCTTCCATAATTGTTGTACAAAGAGTCTGTAAGGAAACAATAATGATTCCTGCAGATTGTTCTTGTAAAATGTCTATGAATTTCACTCTAGTTGCAAACCATCTTGCACTATCGACTATCTACTGATTCCACGATTTTGTGCCATAGTGTATCAACAATTCTCCGTCATTTCAGTTCTCAGCCTTGGGTCTGTTCTTTGTATTTTCTTAAATTTTGCATTTTTGGCCGATTTTTATCCTGGCGTTCTTATACTTATAGAAAAAGTTCTTATAAAAAAGAGTGAAACCGAGCTTGAAAAACCAGGAGAACGTAAGGAAGAGCAACTTCACACAGGTACAAATCGTTTAGTAACTTTCGCAATACCGGTAAAACACGTATTAGTTATTACATTTGGGTTGTTTGTGTATTTTTAAAAACATTTTTACAAAAATGTTTGTTCTCACTGAGGGCCCACATCCGCTGGTGGTTTATTTCCAAATTTTCTCCAACTCGTGCCTCCTTTCCTTTGCGCGCCTGAAGGGGCCCTCGGATAACGGTCACCGCGCACGAGGGAAATGAGACGGCTGCATTGGAGACTAAATTCTCTCCAATTTTTGTGGCTTGCAGCCTTGTTTCAAAGCCACTTATGCTATCGTGTTAATGTCCATCAGTCATCCGAGTAACAACGGAATACCTCGGCACCAATCATAGCTCAGTACGCTATCGTACTAATATCCATCAGCCATGCGATAAACAACGGAATACTTCAGAACCAAACATAGATGAGTACGTATCGTGCCAGTGTCCATCCGTCATCCAAAGAAAACACGGAATACTTCGGCACCAATCATAGCTCAGTACTCTATATTGCTAATGTCTATCAATCATCCGAGAAACAAAGGAATACTTCGGAACCAATCATAGCTGAGTACGCTATCGTGCTAATGCCCATAAGTAATCCGACAAGCAACGCAATACCTCAGGACCAATTATAGCTGAGTATGCTATCGTGCAAACGTCCACCAGTCATCCGAGTAATAACGGAATACCTCCGAACCAATGGTAACTGAGTACGGTATCGTACTAATGTCCCTCAGTAATCAGATCAACAACTGAATACTTCGGTACCGATAATATCCGAGTACGCTATCGTGCTAATGTCCATCAGTCATCCGAAAACAGCGAAAATAATCGGAATCAATGATATATGAGTACGGTATCGTGCCAAGATCCATCGGTAATCCGAGAAACAACGGAATACTTCGGCACCAATCATAGCCGAGTGCGGTATCGTGCTAAAGTCTATGAATCATTCGGCAAAGAACGAATTACTTCGGCACCAATAAAAGCTGGGTACAGTATCTTGCTAATGTGCGTCAGTAATCCGAGCAACAACCGAATATTTCCACACCGATAATATGTGAGTATTCTGTCGTGCTAATGTCCACCATTCATTGGAAAAACTGCGAAAACATTGGGAATCAATCATAGATGAGTATGGTATCGTGCTAAGGTCCATCGGTCATCCGAGAAAGAACGAATTACTTCGGAACCAATGAAAGATGGTTACGGTATCGTGGTAATGTGCATCAGTAATCGGAGCAACAACGGAATACTTCGGCACCAATTTTAGGTGATCCACCAGTCATCCCAGAAACAACGGAATACTTCGGCACCAATCATAGCTGAGTGCGGTATCGTGCTAAAATCTATCAGTTATCCAAGAAAGAACGAATTTCTTCGGCAGCAATCAAAGCTGGGTAAGCTATTGTGGTAATGTGCGTCAGTAATCCGAGCAACAACGGAATACTTCCACACCGCTAATATCTGAGTAACCTGTCGTGCTGATGTCCATCAGTCTTTCGAAAGACACCCGAAATATTCGGAATCAGGTATAGATGGGTACGGTATCGTTCTAAGGGTATCCAGAAACGACGGAATACTTCTGCACCAATCATGGCTGTGTGCAGTATCGTGCGAAAATCTATCATTCATCCGGGAAACAACAAATTTCGTCGGCACCAATCAAAGCTGCGTACGGTATCGTGGCAATGTGTGTCAGTAATCCGAGCAACAACTGAATACTTCTGCACCGATTGTAGCTGATTCACCAGTTCTCCGAGAAACAACGGAATACTTCGTCACCAATCATAGCTGAGTGCGGTGTCCTGCTAAAGTTTATCAATCATCCGAGAAAGAATTAATAACTTCGGTACCAATCAAAGCTGGGTACGGTATCGTGGTAATGTTCGTCAGTAATCCGAGCAACAAGAAAATACTTCCACACTGATAATATCTGATTATGCTGTAGTGCTAATATCCGTCAGTCATTCGAAAGGCAGCGGAAATATTCGGAATCAAGCAAAGATCAGTTCGGTGTCGTGCTAAGGTCCATTGGTCATCCGACAAACGACGGAATACTTCAGCGCAAATCATAGCAGAGTGCGGTGTCGTGCTAAAGTCTAAGAATCATCCGAGAAAGAACGAATTACTTCGGCACCAATGAAAGCTGGGTACGGTATCGTGGTAATGTGCAGTAATCCGAGCAACAACGCAATACTTCAACACCGAAAATATCTGAGTGTGCTGTCGTGCCAATGTCCATCAGTCATTCGAAAGACGGTGGAAATATTCGGCATCAAGCATAGATGATTACGGTATCGTGCTAAGGTCCATCGGGCATCCGAGAAGCAATCGAATTCTTCGGCGCCAATTATAGCTGAGTGCTGTATCGTGCTAAAGTCTGTCAATCATCCGAAAAACAACGAATTACGTCGGCACCAATCATAGCTGAGTGCGGCATCGTTCTAAAATCTATCATTCATCCGGGAAAGAACGAATTTCTTCATTACCAAACAAAGCTGGGTACCGTATCGTGGTAATGTGCGTCAGTAATTCGAGCAACAACGGAATACTTCAGCTCCAATTATAGCCGATCCACCAGTGATCCGAGAAACAACGGAATACTTCGCCAGTAGTGCTAGTGAGTACACTATCGTGCCACTGTGGATCACTGATCCGAGGAACAACGGAATACTTCGGTATCACTTGTAGCTATTCCACCAGTCATCCTAATGTCCGTCAGTAATCCGAGCTGCAAATGAATACTTCCATACCGGTATCATCTGAGTACGCTGTCGTGCTAATGTTTATCAGTGATTGGAAAAACAGCGAAAATATTGGGAATCAATCATAGATGAGTACGGTATCTTGTTAAGGTCCATCAGTCATCCGAGAAACAACGAAATAGTTCTGCACCAATCAAAGTGAGTGCGGCATCGTGCTAAAGTCTATCAGTCATCGGAGAAAGAACGAATTACTTCGACACCAATCAAAGCTGGGTGCGGTATCGTGGTAATCTTCGTCAGAAATCCGAGCAACAACGGAATACTTCCGCAACGATATTATCTGAGTACGCTGTCGTTCTAATGTCCATCAGTCATTCGAAACACAGCGGAAATATTCGGAGTCAAGCATAGATGAGTACGGTAGGAACAACGGAATACTTCGGCACCAATCATAGCTGAGTACGGTGTCGTGCTAAAGTTTATCAATTATCCAAGAAACAACGAATTACTTTGGCACCAATCAAAGCTGGGAATGGTATCGTGGTAATGTGCGTCAGTAATTCGAGCAATAACGGAATACTTCGGCACCAATTGTAGTCGATCCAGCAGTGATCCGAGAAACAAGGGAATACTTCGGCATCCGTCGTAGCTGAGTACGCTATCGTGCCAATGTCGATAAGTGCTCCGAGGAACAACGGAATACTTCGGCACAAATCATAGCTGAGTACGGTGTCGTGCTAAAGTCTATCAATCATTTGAGAAACAACGAATTACTTCGACACCAATCAAAGCTGGGTGCGGTATTTTCTTAATGTCCGTCAATAATCCTGCCAAGAACTGAATATTTTTTCACACCGATAATATCTGAGTGCGCTATGGTGCTAATGTTAAACAGTCATTCGAAAATATTCGGAATGAATCATGGATGAGTACGATATCGTGCTAAGGTCCATCGGTCATCCGAGAAACAACGGACTTCTTCTGCACCAATCAAAGTGAGTGCGGCATCGTGCTAAAGTCTGTCAATCATCCGAGAAAGAACGAATTACTTCGGCACTAATCAAAGCTGAGTACGGTATCTTGCTAATGTCCGTCAGTAATCCGACCAAGAACTGAATATTTCCACACCTATAATATCTGAGTGCGGTATCGTGCTAATGTCCATCAGTCATTCGAAAATATTCGGAATGAATCATAAATGAGTACGGTATTGTGCTAAGGTCCATCGCTCATCCGAGAAACAACGGAATACTTCTGCACCAATCAAAGTGAGTGCAGCATCGCGCTAAAGTCTACCATTCATCCGAGAAGGAACGAGTTACTTCGGCACCAATCAAAGGTGGGTACGGTATGGTGGTAATCTTCGTCAGAAATCCGAGTAACAACGGAATACTTCGGTACTAATCATAACTGTGTACGCTATTATGTCTTTGTCCGTCAGTCAGCCGAGAAAGTACTTAAAACTTGCGACCTCAACATATGGTGGACTGACTTAGCTGGCATGTAGGAACAGTGAGTAGTCATTGCAAGTTCTCAGAGTATAGTACATTTTCAGCATGTATTTAAGTGCGGTCTTCACTGGCAGCGGTCTGGATGTATGGTCATGACATCAGTATAAATACGCAAGACCACCCTGATGTAAGTTTGTGATTCGAAACGTTAAGTTCTCAACTGTTTGTGAGTTTTACAAAAGGTGGGTCACTTATTGACATTCTCCATTATCAGTTATCTTAACAAGTGGACACTGATGCAGCACGTACACGAAGTAGATAAAGGAAGATAGAAAACAGGCAAAATCTGCTTGCACTAGATGTCTGCTAGTCGGAGAACCAGGAAACTAATCAGATGCTTAAGATGGGCGGGAAGGTTACTTACTCTGGCAGACCCAAGAGATCCCAGAGAATCAATCAATGGGAACGACTAAAGATGCAGATAGCAGACATAACCATAGTATGCCAAGCACTCAGTTGTTAATACAGGTACACTGAATAAAACGCCCGAATCTTTAGTTCTAACAAAAATAGAAGAAGGCCAAAGGGGAAAGAAGACTAAAAAACAGTATGAAGCAGTATGAAGCAGTATGATCTGAAACGAATGTGTCCAGAACATTGACCATTTTCACTTTGTATGTTGTATGAAGAGGCTGTTTGGTGGAACAGTATTGCCCTTCCTTAAAAGCAGAGTCATCACTGATATAATTTGCTTTAATTGGACCCTTTGTACAATCCATATTTTATATGTACAGTATATACACAGTAGAAATAGTCAATGGCAGCGCAGTACTCGCATCTGCTTTCTATTTAGTGAATAGTATACTTTGTGGTAATTGTATGATCAACGTGATCACTGGTGTATCGACAAAACTACTCCTCTTAAGCCCTCAGTCGTTCTACCTTTCTCCTACTTTTTAAACAATTCTGGTCCTATTTTTTTCCTACTTTTTCAGCAGGATGTGCTTGAAAGCCTTATAGTCTTAATTCTCAGTTCTATAAATTGGAAGTATCTTGTTATGGTTCTTTTCTTTAGCGCTTGCTAATTATTCCCCCTTTTCTTAAAACCCTTGAGCAGGAACTTCGACCTCATCTTCAATGGTTGAGCATGGATCTTCGTACTCTTTTTCATCTTCAGTTGTGCATGTAGATTCCGTTTCACTGTCTGAGCTGCACGTTTCATTAAATGATCACTTACGGTCACCATGCATGATTATTGTTGTTATCTGAATAATCATTATCACTAGGATACAATTTATGCTTTCTTTCTTGTGTTCAGATTTGTCATGATCATTATCGTACGACATTTACACGTGTAGCAATGTCGTTTCAAAGTAAATGATCTCGAAAACATTCTCTCATTGTACGATCATTAAACATTTCTCACACCATATTTTGTGATGCTTTTGAGTTTTTTTCTGAATGGTTATGAAAAGACAGGTTCACTGGTCCAAATTGTGATTCAAACTGAATCGAACAAATAACTTCGCAGTATTTGTAAACACGTTAGGGAATGCCTTGTCCATTTTTGCTTCACTATAGGACATGTACAAAGAAGGTTCAGTTTGTTGTTGATCAAAGTTTCGACCCTCGATAAAGTCTTGCAAACGAGGAACGGTAGAATCACATATCATGAAGGCACAGTATTTCATGAATTCTGATGCTAAGAAAGCAAGAATCAGATGCTGGTGAACGCTGATACCAGAAACGGAAGGATCGGGTGCCAGTAAGGTAGGTTGTTAACGAACGTTAACATAAATCTGGAGTAGAAGATTCAGATACCATGAAGACACAGTATATTAACTTTGGTACGAGGAAGACAAGATTCGGATACCATCAGCAACAACAAGTAATAAAATGGAATGATGTACCGCATGCATCAAATTGTTTCGTTAGGTCGATAAATGCCACATGAATACAGTTCACCCCGTAGTTTCCTGTCCATGTCAAGCTGAATTAAATTCGTAATATCAAAGAAATTAAAAGCATGTTCAATGAAAAACCATTTTGACCTTATCACGGTTGATGACGCCATATTGGCGGGTAGGCAAAATGGAAATTATAGCATTTGTATGCCTTGTATGGAAGTCCAGTGTCAAATAACTTTCAAAAAACTCTAGTTTTGTAAAGTTATGAACCGGAAACTGTAAATTTGTGGAAAGAGAAACTGATTGCCCATATTTGATCCATGTACTTATTGAAGATATTTGACTTCGAATTTCCATTTTAGTGCCGTCTCATTTCCAGCCTACCCGCCAAAATGGTGTCGGAAACCGTGATAAGGTCTATTGACATCGTGTTTGCCAAGAAACTTTTTGAGGCGATTATACCTTGACTTTTTAAAAATCTGATTAAGAGTTATTTGGGTGAGTTTCATCGTCATTTTCTGATGTAGATTTCTATAACTGGCATGTTTTAGTTTCGAGGGATGGACACCTGTTTCTACAGAGTTGTTATTAATTGTAGCGAAGGTCTTAGAAAGAATCTGACTGGTGAATTTCAGTACTCTCACTGGCTACAGTTCCAGTGCTTTATTTGTAGGAAGAGATTTATTTCGGCCTCGATGACTCCATCAAAAACAAAAGGAAGTAGCACACGTATGCCTGGGTAAGTATTGTGACAGACGAACGCTGTCTGATGTCCGATAGTAGCAAAGTGCATTTTGAGGATATCTGGGATTTCTGACGGCTCAGTTAATTGCATTTCTTTTTTTATTGATTAGATCATGTACAGTTGTATATATACTAGTTATTCAATGCTTTCGAGTGGGATACTGTGGAATATGGCACGCGTTACTTGTATTTTCGGTATACACACAAGCCTTTAGGCGGTATGAAACGGATACTGCGCAGTGGATACCCGCCTGACTATTTCCATTGTAGTACAGACCTGTGTTCCAAAATATCTTCGGAAGTGTTCGGAAAACTTCGGAAAGTGTTCCAAAATATCTGAGAAGAATTCTTATGACTTTTTAATATTTTCGGAAAATCTTCAAATCTTCGGAAGTGGTCGGAATTGGTCGGAAGTGATCGGAATTATTCGGAAACTTTCGCGAGAGTTGACAATTACTAATTGCTAATTAGTAACTGAAAGCATGTAAAAGAACATAGTTGGGTCACGCAAGTCATGGCGGGAAGGTCAAGTGGAATACTACCCGTTGAATACTACCCATTGTCCATTGAATACCGCCGAATATTCAACGGCTTTCCAGGCTTCTGATTGGCTGTATTTGTCACGGTATGGGATAAATACTAGTTATTCAATGCTTTCGAGTGGGATACCGTGGAATATGTCACGCGTCACTTGTATTTTCCGTATACACACAAGCCTTTAGGCGAGTGTGTATACGAAGGAAATACAAGTGGCAAGTAGCATTTTCCACTTCATCCCACGAGAAAGCATTGAATAACTATTTTATCCCACACCTCTTGCTGCGGTATGAAACGGATAATACCCAGTGGATACCCGGGAAATCTTCGGAAGTGATCAGAATTATTCGGAAACTTCCGTGAGAGTTGACAATTAACCTTTTGCTAATTGGTAACTGAACCCATGTAAAGAATATAGTTGTGTCATGCAAGTCATGACGGGAAGGTCGAGTGGAATACTACGCATTGAATACCGCAGAATATTCAACGGCTTTCCTGGCTTCTGATTGGCTGTATTTGTTACGGTATGGGATAAAAGTCTTTGTTTCTGTAGAATATATATATATATGTCGCCAGAGAAGGATAGTTTATTTTATTTTTATTTGATTTCCTAATGAATGACTCACCGTAAAGATAAAACTTTCCTCTTGCGTTTAGACTGATAGGGTGCGAAAGGATGAGAATTTGTTTGTTAAGTAATCAAATTGCTGTAAAAAGGAGAAAATAGCTTATGTATGCCATTACGCTTCGAGCGTCGGCCCTTCGTTGATGCATGTTGTCCACCTTCATGCGTTAACCGTATCCAGCCTGGGGGAGTGGAGTCCGCCACCCCCCCCCCCTCCCCCAAGTATATTTTTTGAATAACTTTGGAATGCATTGCAATAAGAAGCTGAAATTTCATGACTTTCCAAACCTCTTTTTTAGAAATCTTTCGATATATGTTTCGTTTTGATGCAATTGATACTGTTGCCATGGTAATCGCAATTTTAGCATTTTGCTCTGATTGGTTCTTTTAACAATCGACTGGAAAGCAAAGCGCTCTCACTGGTCGCCCAAACAGACGTCTGATCTCAAATTTGAAAACTCCCGTTAATTTTCTATTTCCTCAACGTTCTTATTTTTAGGTAATGCAAAGCAAGCACGACAATCGAAAACTGAGTTTTTGTCGTGGCAAGAAAGAAATGTTAATGTTCAGAGGCTCCAAATCAAGTGAACTTGTGTGCCGAAGACTTGTGAGTTGTCGCGAAATCTACACCGTACGCGCACGACTTGTCGATATACTTCCGCTCACTTTTAATTGGCTCAAGAATGACACGCTACGTGAAAAAGCGACATCAGAATGCTGTCTGGTGCAATTTGTGACAGATTTTGATGAATGTGATGAACCACCATCTCAAGTATTTTAGACGTCACTGGTAGTACGGAAATAGGTCGATAGTTGTCCATGTCCGCAGGGGCTCTCTTAACTATACTGACTTTAATATATCTTAACGTATTATCAGGAAAAGTGTCTCGTGAAATATGCCGGTCACGCTGAAATTCACTTAAAAACTCTACTCGTTCTGTCTGTTGCCATGCTTACACCATCGACTGAAATGAGAAACAATTAACTGCGCCAGAAAGCTGGTTGAAAAATATTTCATATAAGAATGGATAACAGTCCTTTCTTTTGAGCACTTTTACTCGAAAAACGCCAGTGAAGTTGAACAAATTATAGAAAAAAGGACAAGACCTCTTTGCTCTTTTAGTCTGATGTATCAGTTTAATTTTAAGAAATACAATACTCACAGTTTACAAACCGGCTGTGTTGTGGCAACTATCAGCGCCTAAAGCCCAAAACGGGAAATGAAGCTGTGGAAAGCCTTGTTTCTTTGTAAAAGCTCACTATTTAAATCAACATCGAATGTTTTAACCAGCGAAGAGGGCCGGGTTCCCCTAAGTATATCAGCTGGACGCTAACTGATTAATTTTATGTTTACCTTCATTCAGATCTTAGTGTGGCACGTCGTGTATTATGAGAGCAACGCCTATATTCCCGCTTAATGTGACATTTTGTGAATCGGTTAGCTGCAAGTGCATTAAATGATTTGCTTTTCAGTTCGACCTCTCGGCTCCATGTTTAGCCGTATCGACTTTCAGTTTGACACTGATTCAACAAAGCAGTTTGATGGCGTCTCTAATTACCTAACACCTCGATCACGCCATTTGCAATCAAAGAAGAAAGCTGAGATTAGTAGCAGCAAAAAGGTCGTTCTCGTCACCAGATATAACGAAGACTGACGACAAAACAAGGAAAAGTGGGCGGGGTTACGTTGGATTCTGTTTCAACCGCTCTTACACACGAGGGTCAACCTCTTTACATAGCCACAGCAAACCGACTTTAATTTCACGAATCTGCTTATACGAGATTATTCATTGTGACTGCCCGGACTGCCACTCTCTCTATTCTTATCTAAACTAAAGTCTTGTAGGCAGGAGTATGTGAAATCGGTCCTTTATTTTATATAGAGTATCGCAGGCAGGAGTATGTGAAATGGTTCTTTATATATGAAGTCTTGCAGGCAGGAGCATGTGAAATTGTTCTTTTTATATGAAGTCTTGCAGGCAGGAGTATATAACAAAACCTATTGACAACATCCAAATCAAATTAAATACAGCCAGCAAGAGTATTATCATTTGTCTTCTGCGAAAAAAAATACTCCATCGGGATATTAAAGAAGCAAGGGAATTGTGATCCTTTTTTGTGTCAATCAGAAGTCTAGGTTTGTTTCTTCAGGAGAACCCTTTCCTGTTAACTGGCTACATGTGCATGGATGGAGGCGCATAAAGTGAATAAATGTTCATTTATCTGCGGCTAAATGAAGCGAAGCGGAATGCAAAAGAGCTGATGAATGGTTTCCTGAATTCCCCCAGTAGTAAGTTTGTTAGTTGTCATGCAGTTAAGTGAACCGAAAGAATATGTAATTTTATGATTGTACCAACCTCGTTCCCAGGCTCTTCTCTCTTCTCTTCGGGAG
>JANSTR010146254.1:0-11394 GCA_025434805.1 Antipathozoanthus remengesaui | reverse complement strand
ACCCCTACCCAGAATTTGAGTGAGTACACATCCTCCTCGTTCTTATTAAGGAATAGGGTCAGGGTTTGAGGGATTGGTCCGCACACCTCTACCCAGAATTTGAGTGAGTTCACATCCCCCTCGTTCTTATTAAGGAATAGGATCAGGGTTTGAGGGATTGGTCTGCACACCCCTACCCAGAATTTGCTAATTCATTAGGTTGTCTTCTCTTAGACAGCAGAGTCCAGTTGTCAAAAAGCTTTATTTCGCACGTTCACCCTACGTCTGATGTTGTTGCACAGGATTTCCTAATCTTTAAAATGTACCAATCCATCATACTAAAAAAGATGGCGGCTGTACAATTGACCACAATGCCCTGCGAACGTAACTCGGTGAATAGCTGACAGTAGAAGACCATTGTTTGGGAAACATGTCCATGTTATTGTACTAACAACATTGTGTATGCTAGGTTTGAAGTTCTTAGATCCTTTCTGTACGTTTTTATGAGCATTTTCATGGGGTTTTTTTGCGTGCTAGGAGTTATGGGTAAATGTACCAGTCGCCATCTTTTTTGTTACGGTCAATTAAGTTCAAAGTCTGTTGTTATTTAGGCTCTATCTGTTCGGAGCCATATTAGTTGTACCAAGCTGCACATCAGATACCTGGCAAGTTTATCATTACTCTAGTGTTCGCCGGACATACTTTTTAAACATTTTTATTGGATAAGATCACTGCAGTTTATAGGAATATTTAAAAGGTAGCGATTAAAATCCGAGACATCCAAGGTGTTGTGTTTTCACCTTATTAGGTTTGTTTTTGTTTTCTTTTTCATTCAGTATGTCGGTGAGAGTGAGAAAGCAGTTCGTCAAGTTTTCCAGAGAGCAAGAAACTCGTCCCCTTGCGTCATCTTCTTTGACGAGCTGGATGCATTGTGTCCCAGGAGGTCGGGAAGTTCGGAGGTACAAAATAAGTTTATTTCTGTTTTACTGCCGCTTTATGTTAGTTGTTTCTCTGTTTATAGTAACAATCAAATTTCACATGATTTCAAAAACATCCGTTTTAAAAACCTTTCATTTAGGTGGCATTAACTATTTCCACCCAGCCCCTTTCCCGCGACCCCTTCCTTTCGTAAATACGAAACATCTAAAAACAATTACTTTCTACTAGTCCAGTGTAGGTGTGCGTGTAGTAAATCAGCTGCTGACCGAGATGGATGGACTGGAGGCTCGCAAACAAGTGTTCATTATGGGTGCCACTAACAGACCAGGCGAGTAACTCACGTGAAGCTGTTTCTGACTAACTACAGATCACAGACAGATCTTATTTAGTAATGAAGTACAACAGGTGAGGGAATTACGAGAGGGTGGTGCCTGACTTCATACCGAGCAGGATACCGTTTGGCACTGTCCTCAAAGTTCAGTAGTGCCAGTCTCCCGTGTGTTTGAAGATTGCTGATCACAAGTTGCACGGGAGGCTGGCACTGTCCGCAAGGTTCAGTAGTGCCAGTCTCCCGCATGCTTGGAGATTGCTAATCACAAGTTGCACGGGAGACTGGCACTACCGAACCTTTGTGGCCAGTTCCAGTCTCTTGCTCGGTATATTTGTCATATTAATTAATCTTTGTGTTTGCACAGATATTATCGACCCTGCTGTGATGCGGCCTGGTCGCTTAGACAAAGTGCTGTATGTTGGCTTACCGAGTGAAGCAGACCGGGAAGATATCCTGAGGACAATAACCAAGGTGAGTTGATAAAGAAAATGTGCCTATGCGTTTGTTTTGATGAAAATAAACATGTTCACCTCTCCACCAGGCTGAATAAAACAAGAATGAATCTTAAGCGCCCATCTCAATCTCATGTATTTTGTTATACCACCAAGAATCTGGGTGCCACGTGACCAGACCCAACCAGGGTCTTTCTTTCGGAAGAGGGAAGAGCCTGGGAATGAGGTTGAGGACAGTGTTGGTTAACAAGTCTTTAAGGCCCCATTCACACATAACCGGATATTTTTGAATTCGCAACTTTTTCTTTCTCCGCCTTTCATCCACATGTATCCAGCAAATCTGCATGCGAATCTTCAGAGTGGAATTTTTTATACCACAAACAATTTGTAATTGTGTGTCCGGCGAATACGGATATTTTTTAAACCAATGACGTAATTAAGTTGTAGCCTTGGCTGTGTTTACTGTGTATTTCAGTTATTGCAAACGACGACTCCATATTCTGAGGCTGTTATTGATCAGTGATGAAAACCACAAAACCACCAATAGGAGCAGCCAGACAACCGCACTGCGAGCTAGCTAGTGCTTGGTGGGACAATCTTGTGAGACAAACTGTTATACCAGAAGAATTGCGGGGAAATTTTCACATGAGCCGAGCTTCGCTATATTGGCATCTCAGTGAATACAAATACAGGCAGGATACGTGTGGACGGGCGAATTCGATTTGAATACGTGTGGACGCGAATTTTTTAAATGTGAAACAAAAATATCTTAATTCAAAAATATCCAGATTCGTGAGGACGGGGCCTAAGACGCACGACTAGCCGAGAAAGCAGAGAGCTAGCCTCCAATGTGTTGTAGTGCTATGGTACATGACCGGTCTATAAAGTAGAAATCGGCTGGATCAGGAAGGAGAGTCTTGATGCTTCGTACAACGTAGATTTTACGTCATTTATCAGATAATTCTTAAAAGAAAACATATTTAGTCCGTGAATTTCTTAATTTGATCAATCACCTCTGCCATGGTCGATGTATTTCAGACCAATTTGTCACTTTGGTTGCTCCCGAATTAGGATGAACCATACTAGAACAAGTAACGACAATCCAACTCAAATACTGCTAAACTGAAAAAGGTTATCTACATTATTTACTCCGTGTAAAATGTAGATTGTTATCTGAACAATCCCTGCTTAGAGATATAGGAGCTTGTAACTTGTTTTTTTGGCAATAAGTCATTGAGCTTGGCTTAAAGCCGTGAAAGAGTCTTCGTAAACTGTGCCTAACTGCTCAATGTTTGCCGCAGGATGGCAAGAAACCTCGACTGCAGTCTGATGTGGACATTCGGCGACTGGCAACCGATGAGAGATGCAACGGGTTCTCGTAAGTGAGTTCTAGTTTTCTTCCTAGACCCCACGGTTCGCGCGCTGAGCAGTCAGTGAAGGGCTTTTAATTTGGAGCCGGCAACATGTCAGGGGGGGGGGACGAGGGTCCTGGAAACATTAACGAGCCGACAACATATCGGAATATTAACTCAATAACTGTGCATGCGTAAGTTCAAACAAAAGGCGAACGCTGGCAAATAACTTTGTTAACGAAAGAATTAATCAGTTGCCATTTCACAGATGTGAAAGGTTCGTGATTTTAACCTTTCCCTTTTGCTAACTGTAAGATTTTGAGCTTGAATGATATTTTTTCTGACATTTTTATGCCGACCTTTGTACAATGCAGCTAATCTATCTGTTCATGTCTTCCTGTCCCATGCAGTGGTGCCGATCTTGCCGCACTGGTCAGGGAGGCTGCTGTGACGGCATTGCGTGATGTTATCGGTACTTCCATGGGTCAGGCATTGGCCGTGGAGGGTACTCAGGAGACTGAGCAAAAGAACTTGGTCGCTGTGGGGACGCAACATTTTGAGAAGGCATTCAACAAAGTGAAGCCGTCTGTGTCAGTGAAGGTACAATTTGGACATATATTCAACTGATAGCTGATATTTGTCAGGAAATTTACCTGATAATTAAGGATAGAAAAAATGCTGGAAACTGATCAGTAATTTAGTCCGTTACTGATAATTGATACAGTAAACACCCGCGTATAAGAACCTAGATTTTAAGAACCTGTTAGGCTAAGATTGCCAAATTAGACCCCCTTTACATAAGAACCTGTCTGAGCCTAAAATTTGCAACAGGTTCTTATTTTCAGAAATTCATGAAAAAGCGTAATGTACAAATTTCAAAAAAAATCTAAATGGTTTGCATATGCTTAGATTAACATGGATTAAAGGGAATACTAACGAGAGGTCTGGAAATTGGATGGATATTTCCTGGATATTTCTTCTGAAAATAAGGACCTGTTTACGAACCTAAATAGTCTAACTTTATAGTTAGCACCATTTATATGAGAACCTGCTTAGCCTAACTTGAAAAAACTTAGGTTCTTATACGCGGGTTTTTGCTGTTAGCCGGGCTCCTGTAAGGCGACGTAGTTACTTACTGTTAATGAAATCCTTGTCCTTTAAGGTTGTCAACAATCGTTAACGCTGATCAAATCCTGGTCCTTCACGAAGGCGAAATCGTTGAAAGGGGAACGTACGTAGAGTTCTGACATTGTTTTATGTTTTTAAAAAGTGACCATCTTGTCAACAGTGAGATTCTGGTTTTATTTTTTCTTCGATTGGAAGAATGTATTTTGTATCAATTTATCTATAGCTAAGAATGTCTTTTACTCAGCAATCATGAATACCCATTGTAGCCACACAACAGCCCTAACAAAATATGAAAATATCCAGTGCCGAGAGAGAGCTACTTCGATACCAGGTTCCGACCTTTCATAAAAAAATTATACTATTATAAGTCTTAAAATCTTAGTTGAAACTATTCCAAAATAAAAGCATTTAGGGCACGTTCATTTGGGAATATTCCAGCATAGTTGGATTGTCGTCTTCCAAACAAATAGTTATTCCAATTAGTATACGTAATAGCATGGTTTGTAGTGATATTTGGCATACGTACCGCGAGTGATATTTCAAAGTTGGTGTAGGTAATTTCACGAGCCGTTGGGCGAGTGAAATTTGGAACAACTTTGAAATATTATGAGTGGCATTTATGCCAAATACCACGTACAAATCAACCTATTATTTGTTTATATTAATACCTGAGAAATTTCTGCAACAGCATCTGTTTATTTTGAGACTGTCACGGGAAATTAGCTTGCGAGAGCACGTCGTTCAATAGCGGGAAACCAGCTGGCGAACGCACGTAACTTAATGGCGGGAAACTAGATGGCGAGCGCGCGCTGCTTACCTTAATGGCGGGAAACTGTAATTTTCACATGTAGGTATTTCAAAAGTACGCTGAAATACCACTGCTCTAGCTCGACCAATCAGATTGCAGAAATTTCTCAGGTAATGGTATAAATCCAGATATTCTGAAGCGCAGTCGCAGTCTTTTGAACTTCTGTAGTGAGCAGTGACTCACTATTCTGGGTTATTCCGTATTTTTGGTAATTGCAGCTATTCTGATCCTTGAGAAGAAAAGCTGGAAATGAGTGCTAAGTAATCGGAATCTGAATAGGTCCCAACGAACGGCACCGTAAGACTTACCAAGAATGCGGAGAATATACATATTAAGTCTGTCTCAAAGCAGTCATGTAACCTTTGTTGTACTCAAAAAACTGATGTTAGTGAAGACGTTCCAGCGTTTTGCAAAATTAGAATGTCTTTTTCGACTGCTAAAGATATTATAGGAAAATTCATTGCCCTAAAGAGGGTATTCCACGTTTAAAAAATTTCATCGCTTCGCGATGAGTGCAATATGATTTTTTGAGTGAAATTTCACAGGGAATACCCGAGTTGGGCAGCGAATTTTCCTTAAATCGCATAGCAGGGATGAATCTCGCAAGTTAAATTAATGAATGTATATATAAACTTGGATCGACTTTTGCTAACCTGGAAAGTTAAAGTGAGGGCGCGAAAGCCATTTCATTGCCCTGTCAACCGACTGC
This sequence comes from Antipathozoanthus remengesaui, assembly GCA_025434805.1. Lineage (NCBI taxonomy): Eukaryota > Metazoa > Cnidaria > Anthozoa > Zoantharia > Parazoanthidae > Antipathozoanthus > Antipathozoanthus remengesaui. Next base: position 5,696 of record JANSTR010146254.1, on the reverse strand, counting down.
ACTGGTGAGCCACAACATTTGGCGGGAACGTTTGAGGGCGCGCGCGCGCGCGGCTCAAGTTGAATTCAGTTCCATGCTCAATTGGTCGATTAGCCAATCAGCTGGCGTGATACATCCCAGCTATGCGATTCTGCCGTCGCGTCTATATTGTTTGATGGTTTGTCGACTGCGGAGACGTTCAGTTCGGCTGTTTAGATTAGCGTCTTGTTTCTGCTTAATTTAAGGTTGTTATATTATTCACTATTTAACCTTCGAAAACGAAACGTATAAATGATAAAAGTATTTGCTCGACTTTAACAACCAAATTTGATGCTCTACAGACACGATGAGCTGATTGCAGCAGAAGGCACTTATGCCGACATGTGGAACCAGCAACTAAAAGGAATGGAAAAGGGCCCAGCGGAAAATGCTTCAAACGCCGAGATCCAAGATGAAGAACAAGGTGAAAAGGAGAAACACGTTTAACAACTTTATTCGGTGGTTCCTTTTAGATAAAATAGCTAAATAGTTTGGACTCTCGGTAAACTAAAAACCGGACAAAGATGCCGGCGTAACTTGACCACCGTCATGTTAACTAGTGAAGCGCTGAAATAAGTTAAGTAACAATCCATTTGTAAATACTTTTGCTTTCGAACAGGGCAGTCAAAAAATGACATTGATTCGGTTTAACTGTTAGTTGAATTTGAATTGCCTGCGACCTTCCGTTTTGAATTACGACATTTCCACGAGGGTTAGCTCCCATGCTAGGCGCTTTCCGTTGGAATTAAAAATATAAAGATTATCGTAATTTTTGAAAGCCATTTTTAAAAGCACTGTTAACGTATGAGTGACCACGTGCACGGAAAACATTTTTAACTAAAGAAAAATAGTCAGGTTGAAGGACTGGAAACACAAATTTGGGGGACAAGGAGGGAGGAGGGGGGATGTAACATATTACAAAATAATATGATGATTGAAACGGATTAGAGTTGATTGTGTGTGTTGAAGGGAATTTAGTGTTGGCCCCGCGACTACTTACTAGACTTCTATTTGATAGCAAAAGTGTTTTCAGCTGAGGATATAAAAGTAAGTGGCATTCAGTTATATGAAAGAAGGAATCTCTCTATGTCATTGTTAGACATGCAGTCAGACTGCAGAAAATCGTGTTGACAGTAAAATTATAACAAGAGGAGAGAATTTCACACAAACACTATCCTTTCACACTTAAATGACAAGTTGCTATATTCTCATTTTGTGTCTCCGTACATTTCCAGTTAATAAGTTGGGAGAACTTTTGAATTCATCCTAGGTAGAGGGTGATCAATGCCCCTATTCTCTCAATATTTAATGTGTTTTATTTCTGTTAATGCAAAAAGAAGATAGATGTTGATAAACTTGGTATGAAAGGATTTATAATAAAGATAAGCAAGCAAGCACTGGAAATGAATTTTTCCATATTAACAGCCTTGCGCAAGTGAAAGATCGAAGTGAAAGTGGGCAGTAATTTCTCATTTTGTGCCTCCGTACATTTCCAGTTATAGTTGAACCTCGATAATTCGAACTCGGATAATTCGAAGTCCCCGCTTATTCGAAGTAATTTGTTTACCCTTTGACGTGATTTTACCCCGATAATTCGAAGTTTAATTGCCAAGCTGAATGAAAAACAATAGACGGTGTCAGATCACAGTTTAACAATGCTTTTATCCACAGAATACAGTCTGGGATTGTTTACAGTTCGTTTATAAATCCCTTTAAACATATGCTTTAAATAAATATTTGAAGAGCGTTTAGCGACAACAAATGGTTTAACAATGTTTGGCTTTCACTGAGAAATTTCTGAGAAACTGTTTTATTGATGAAAACGAAATAACGAGTGTTAAAAACAATCAGCAACAACAAATTGTTCACCAGTATAGTGTTAATAATGTGAATAAAGGTATAAAAGGCTGAAACTGGTGTATTTATACTTGACCCCGATAATTCGAAACCCCGCTAATTCGAAGTATTTTTTCGTTTCCCTTGAGACTTCGAATTATCGGGGTTCAACTGTATTTCTAAATCTACGCGTGACCTCCATTAATCTTGTTTATAGTACACACGTTCTAAATCGCTTGGAAGACGAGTTGTAGACTTTATTATGTCCAGGAATGGAGGACGTTTTCGAATTTCAGTTTAATAATAGGTCGTAAGAGAGTTTGAAGGGAGGAGGGGATGATAATGGCACCACTTTTGTAAGCAGCGTGAAGATCCAGCTGTATGTCTGTTTGTACTTTTTGTTTTCATTGTGTCGGTAAAAGTTAAGGAAAGTAATATCACTTTATATATTTACTTGTATGTTAATTTGTTTGTTTATTGTTAATTTGCGTGTTTGTTTTTACTATTTGTATATACAGTAGAATCCCAAATTTTCGAACCTCCAAGGGCAACGAAATTTGGTATACGAGAAATCGGGATTGCATACGTACAGCTTAATAGGACCACTTATACGAGAGAAGTTAGTCGCGACTAAGCTAAGGTGCGCTTTGCGTTAGATGCGAACTGCTCGTATAAATGGTATATATGTAAGCCATGACTAGCCGCGACTTATCCTGGACCAGGGGTTTGAGCTGTTCTTATCTTAGGCGCGACTTACCTTAGACGCGAAACTTCTCGTATAAATGGGCCAAATTCGCGTCTAACACAAGTCGCGTCTAAGCTTAGCCGCGACTAACTTCTCTCGTATAAGTGGCCCTAATGTTTTATCTTAGGCAAGTATATATATTGCAAAGCAAATGCATCCTTTTTATGTAGACCGAGGTCTTTATCTCAAAGAAAAAACCTACGAAATCTAAAACGTTATCCATAACAAGACAAGATCTTCCTCCCGGCTCTAAACACAACACCAGAACTTCTTTCGAGGCCGCAGACCAGCGGCAAAGCGCTCCTGTTTGCGAACGTAAGAATTTGTTAGTATTTAATCGCGTGTGCAGTTACTAAGTTCTAAAATAAGTATTTAACGATCATTAATTGGCGAGTCTTTGTATTGGAGGGAATGAATTACAACATATAGCGAAAATATATATCGGCTTTTTACTGCGTTCACTGCATGATTTGCAAAATTTGATTTTCTATTTGCCGGCCGTGAGTGCACGCTCGACATCAACGTTTTTCCCGCTCTTTGCTCAATCGCGGGAAAATTCAGAAATCTTCCAAGTCACTAGGGCGGCTCGTATATTTATCTATCAATAAAGCTTCTGAAATTGCTGAAGCTGTGTTATGTAAAGAAACAAGATGCCTCGGTAGCAATGCTCGGCATTGATAGACACGAAATTCCTTAACTTCTCCCTCAGATACATCGTGTATGATGTCGCTCAAATCGAAATTAAATACCTACTAAAACTAGAATTTAAGTACAAGTATTCATGGTAGATGAATTCGCCATTATTAAAAGTAAAAAGATGTTATAAGAAAGGCCACAATCCATCGAATTTTAGTTGGTATATATAAAATGCGTCGAAGGCGATGGTAGGTGAAGTAAGAGTTATGCAACACTTGTGTTGTTGTACTCTCAAGTTATATTTCATGTTGTACTCGCAGAATGATTTCGCCAAATCCTGAATCATATTTGTAGTTTATGTTCTGTTACACTTATTGTACTAACAGCCTGAAAAACAGTGAGGCATCAAGGTTAAAGTCGACTTTTTATTAAATAGTTTTAAAAAACTACAGACTGCTTCGGCGGATAGGTATTTAAAACGTATAATAAAATCAACCAATGGCTGACAAAACAATTTTCCGCACTGCAAGGTTGGAAGAAATCTGACGTTTCGAGCGTTAGCCCTTCGTGGGAGGGCTGCAGCGCCCGATGCTCCCGCGAAGGGCTAATGCTCAGCTTTCTTCCAACCTATGGCGTGGAAAATTGTTTTGCCAACCGTTGACCTTGGTTGATTTTATTACACGTAATAGTCGGATATATTCCCAGTTTAGTTTTTGGTACTTCGTATAGCGATGTTAAGGTTGTGTTGTCACGGAAGTATCCACTGATGCACGTATGATGCAGTGCGATATCTTGTTAACCCTTTCAGCTCCAAGTATGCCACATAGTGTACTGCTAAATTCTCCCAAGGTGTCTCCATAGTTTCCATTTAAGAAGGTTAGAAGAATTTTACTTTTTATCTCAGATAGTTTGTTTCATATGATCAGTTACTGTATTCTCATAAAAAAACAACATATTCTGTGTTGCTAAAGTAAGGAGAACATACATGCTGATAAACTGGCTGGGGCTGAGAGGGTTAAATAACACATCGTAAATACTCGAATAATAGCCCCCCTTTGAATAAAAGTCCCCTCAAATAATCTTGCCACTTCGAATATTAGCCCCTCCCCGTCCCAACCCTCCCGACTAAAATCGCCTGGTACATTTGTTACTAGAAAGCTTTGGTTTATTCTTCCCTGTAAAAAGTTACAAAAATACAGGCTATTGTTGGAGTATTAACGGCTATGTGAGTTGTTGTTACTTTTCTGTGTTGAGTGGATAGTTTTGAGTTTTTATGTTAACAACCAGTCCAAGATAAAATAGATTTCTTGATGTGAAAACCATTTCCGTACAGTTTCAGAATATTTGCTGAATGGTATTAGCAATTTATATTGCTTAAAAGAAAAGATTTGATGTTCACTGTTTTTTAAATAGTTGTGTTGTCGCTCGTCGTCAAGTTTACAAAATATTGGATGGTCAACGAAGGTAGCCAATAGTGACCAACTACACGAGTGGTTTTAGCCTGCTTTGGTCTGGAACAAACAAGTTAATTAGATGTGAACTCTGCGCAACACCAACTCTCATCCGGGGGGAGAATACTCGCCCAAATTCTGGGATAGGGGTGTGCGACCCAATCCCTCAAACCCTGACCCTATTACAGACCAAAAACGACAATATTCTGTGCCCTATTTCAGACAAAATAGTGAAATTGGTACTCTATAAAAGATTGAGAGAACGTCTTTGTGGCAGCAACATCCTAGAAACGAAACCATACTCTAAACGGCCGGCGCACATACCCGTATAGCCGATTGTGGGGAGTTCCCCCTCCTGGGGGGGAGAGCTGATACTTCGCACGTAGCGTAGATCTTGTTTTACAGTTCCTCAAGGGAAACGACGAAGAAACTGTTTGTTCTACTCTGTTATGTGTTGAACAAAAATTAAATATATCTTAGTAAAGTTGTTTCGCAGAGACGAGAGAAAGTAGTGCACTTTCTTTCAAAGAAAGAAGGTTGTGGTGGCGGTCATACTGAAGTGTTTAACGCTCCCGAGGACAAGATACGCGAAACTATTGAGAAAATCGAACGCGTGGTCCAGCTACCGGCATACATTCAACAAGAGGGGAAATGGAAGCTGTCTCAAGAAGCAAAACTATTGCTTCATGACATCTACGGACCCAGGGCAAGACACTGGCGCGAAGTCATGGGGGCGAACACGGGATACGGCAGAGCTCAGAATGAGAGTCGAGAGGCGACGCGACAGGAACCCAGTTCTCAAGGGCGAACAGCGATAGCGATAGCGGCCGAGGCCCAAGGGACAGATCCAATGCCTTTCGAGATTCGGTTTGAGGCAAGGGCCTCTGTGCCGGATGATCTTGAGGTGAACTTTCGGGTTCGCAGGGGGGAAGCTCCTGCAAATGCAGACGAAGCAGAGGTTTTGATACTCCCCAGGAGGCCCAAGCCAGAGGAAGCCGGAGGAGGGATCT
>JANSTR010146243.1:0-11394 GCA_025434805.1 Antipathozoanthus remengesaui | reverse complement strand
GTGTTTAACATCGACAAAATCATTACCAATGTATCCTTATCACTACTTGATAATTGTAACAAGAGATCGGAAGCATGCAGCCTTCAAAGTTAACCCAAAGTCAACCCTTGTAGTACTGTAACAATACTTTGCAAATGCCAGACTGCACATTGAAAGAATAAAAAACTTGACTTTGTATCCAGACTTCTGGCTCTTCTCGCTCTTCTAAGAAAAGGGCCTGGGGACGAGGCCATAAAGTCTTGCCTTTGAGAAAATCCCTGGTAATAATAAATAGAGGAGTGAGGAAAGAGTTTACCTGGAAGATCTTAGCGTCTCTCATCAGTTTTTCCACCGGATATTCTGTGTTGAAGCCATTTCCACCAAATATCTGTTTAAAAAGATGTTACATTAGTTGCTATAAATTTAATGATAAGCTTGTAAAATAATGTTGTGTACTCACCCTTTGCTTATCAACTCACCCTGTGCTTATCAACTCACCCTGTGCTTATCAACTCACCCTTTGCTTGTAAACTCACCCTATGCTTATCAACACACCCTATGCTAATCAACTCCCCTATTTTCAGAAGTTGCGAAGGAATATTTTGATAGTCCCCCCATTAATGAACACAGAATCACATAAACTTCAAAGACACAGCAAAACAGACCTGTACGGCATCCGTGGCACATTTGTTTGCCACGTCCGCAGCAAACCCTTTGGCAATGGATGCATAATATGTGTTGCGCCGACCCTGTAGGAACAGATAAGTGAAGATACCTTATGGCTGGACAAGTCATTATACCTTATGGCTGGACAAGTGAAGATACCTTATGGCTGGACAAGTGAAGATACTTTATGGCTGGACAAGTGAAGATACTTTATGGCTGGACAAGTGAAGATACTTTATGGCTGGACAAGTGAAGATACCTTATGGTTGGACAAGTCATTATACCTTATGGCTGGACAAGTGAAGATACTTTATGGCTGGACAAGTGAAGATACCTTATGGCTGGACAAGTGAAGATACCTTATGGCTGGACAAGTGAAGATATTTTATGGCTGGACAAGCGAAGATACCTTATGGCTGGACAAATCAAGATACCTTATGGCTGGACAAGTCAAGATACCTTATGGCTTGACAAGTGAAGATAACTTATGGCCAGACATGTGAAGATACCTTATGGCTGGACAAGTGAAGATACCTTATGGCTGGACATGTGAAGATACCTTATGGCTGGACAAGCGAAGATACTTTACGGCTGGACAAGTAAAGATACCTTATGGTTGGACAAGTGAAGATACTTTATGGCTGAACAAGTGAAGATACTTTATGGCTGAACAAGTGAAGATACCTTATGGCTGGACAAGTGAAGATACCTTATGGCTGGACAAGCGAAGATACTTTACGGCTGGACAAGTAAAGATATCTTATGGCTGGACAAGTGAAGATAACTTACAGTATGGCTGGACAAGTGAAGATACCTTATGGCTGGACAAGTGAAGATACCTTATGGCTGGACAAGTGAAGATACCTTATGGTTGGACAAGTGAAGATACCTTATGGCTAGAAAAGTGAAGATACTTTATGGCTGGACAAGTGAAGATACCTTATGACTGGACAAGTGAAGACAACTTTCAGTATGGCTGGACAAGTGAAGATACCTTATGGCTGGACAAGTGAAGATACCTTACTGCTGAACAAGTGAAGATAATTTATGGCTGTGAACTGTTTACTGTACAACATAACGCGAAGTACTACAATTCTCATCTTGAGCCACACAAGCTGAAGATACCTTATGGTTGGACAAGTGAAGATACCTTATGGCTGGATAAGTGAAGATACCTTATAATTATGGCTGGACAACTTAAGACTGGACAACAAGATACTTTATAATTATGGCTGGATACCTTATAATTATGGCTGGACAAGTGAAGATACCTTATTGCTGGACAAGTGAAGATAATTTATGGCTGTGAACTGTTTACTGTACAACATAACGCGAAGTAATACAATTCTCATCTTCAGCCACACAAAACTACAAGAACACATGAGATTTTTGAACAAATGACATTTGACAAATAAAAAGGTGGGTCGCCGCTACCCCCTAAATCTGCCACTGTGTGGTGTATGTGTGCAGTATCTGATAAAAACATTGATTGTGGAAGCTGGTATCAATACATACCACAGGGTAAAAACTGTTGACTCATTAGCAGTTGAGAAGCACTCACCTGATCGATTTCCCATCCTGCTCTAATGGTTGCTAAATGAGATGTCTCTACGCCAATAGCCATATCTGCCAACATGAACTGCACAGCTTGGTGCTGTGGAGGAAGATGATAGGAAATTAGAGCGAGTCTAAAACAAACACGGAGCATATGACGCATTGGCAAACCACGCAAGAAGCTGGTCAGTTTGCTTTCGCCTCGAGAAACTCTTCCTTCGTACATAGCAATTTCCCACATCTCATACTCAAATTCTGCCGGTGGTTCAAAGGTCGGTACAGATTTCCTAATAAAGGAAAAGGCACCCAGAATCGTACCTCACATATGAACTTGCCCATGGTTTTCCTTTCCATGGAATACTTTGTTGCTTCGTCCAGAGCTCGTCGAGCCAGACCAACAGCTGATGCTGCAACCTGATAAGAAAATATATTTAGTTTTTAAATCAAGCAATTGCTCAGCTCTTGTGAAATTTTTCATGCTCAAACTGTACCGGGAAAAATATAACTACTTTCCAAGATACATAGGTAGCACGTATAACAGGAAAAGGGTCAACGGAAGAAACCGATCTGGTCTGTTCTATAAATGGTCCAACTTCACAGACTTTATCGAGTGCTCAAAAGGGCTGTTATCAAAGTTTAGATGAAAGAATATTCAGCAGGTTTTCTGGTTCAGTTATTGTCTGTTTCTCATTTGACTCAATGGCATAAGAATGACAACTGAAAGAAGAAGTAGCGTTTTGAGTGAATTTCAGTGATAGATATATTTCACGAGACCATTTTCCTGTTAACACTTTAGATGTGTATAATTTGACGAACAGGTCGATGGATGAACAGCACTAACAATGTATGAGCCATGCACTCGCGCCAACAAAATTAAAAGTAAAGAATTATACATGATCACTCGTATAAAACTAATATTCTACAAGAATTCTAAATGGGGTAGAAACTATGTTGCTATGAATGCTGTAGACTAAAAAATATATCATGCTTAATGTGTCTGCGATGACTAAGTCAGCACTTAAAAAATTTCTAAACCCTGATGGAACTCGTCATGGTCAGAAACGTTGTATCTCGATAGCTTATGTGTCGATAGCTCATACATTTCATAGGTGCAGAATGCGAGTGCCGAGTTTTTTTTTCACCTGTTGACTGGTTTGGCATCTACAAACCACGTTTTCCTGACTTGCTACTGTATGTTTCCTGCTGGCGTGCCTGCATGTCATTCATAGCATAGAGAAGGTATTCAACTGCCGTCATTAGGACACTTCGACATGACTCCCGGAGTTCCCATTCATTGCTACACCTATCCCCCATCTCCCACCAAGTTATTGAGACATCTATACTCACCGGCGGTCTCGTCTTGTCAAAAGCTCCCATTGCGATCTTGAATCCCATGCCTTCTTTGCCAAGTACATTCTATACAGTATTTAAAATTCGTAAAATTTCAGTTCTGAATAAACAGGAAAACCAACTACAGAACTGATACGTGTGATCGACGTCATTGTACAAGTATGGATAACGAAAATAATATTCGGTCTTTCCCCAGAGCTATGTACTGTGTCTATTAGGGACTCTTTCTCAGTACTAGCAGCGGTACAAACCTTACACTTCTGCTTCCTTCTCCTTGGCTAACACTGGGAAGGAAACTACGTATACAGAAGCCTTACCAAAGCAGAAACGGAGACAGAACAAAAAGGAGCTTTCGTTACTTCAGTGTTTGCTGCCAGCAAACTTCCGTTTGTGTTTCTGCCTCTGGTTCCTTTCATTACAGAATTGTATCATTTCTACAACAGATCATTAAGGGAAACATTTATGGTTTTCTTAACAAAGAACAATGTAACCAGCGCGAGTATTAATGATGTTAATGATATGAGTGATACGCATGCGATATTGTCAAGACCAGTAAAACATTTCACATACCTCTTTTGGAACGACAACATCTTCAAACGTGATCCCTCGAGTGTCTGACGCACGCTGTCCCATGTTCCACTCCTAAAAAGTAATAATCTGACTATTAGACAGCTAATATTGGACAAACTAAAAGTTTAAACAGTGAACTCTTACAATTGCGAAGTCACTATGTCTCGAAATATCTGAACCTACACTTGCCACCAATGTCAACAACGGTGTCGATACGTTTGTACATGTCATCCTGTGGCACATTTATATATATTACCCTATAACACATATGTGCATGATACTATATGGCAGGTATATACATGTCGCCGTACGGCACCAATATAAACGTCACCCTATGGCATGTATGTAAAGGTCGTTCTATGACAAGTGTGTACCTGTTTCTATATGACGCGTATGTACATGTCGCCCTATCAAATGTGTATGTCACTCTATAGCACGTATGTACTTATCACTCTATGGCAAGTGTTCATGCGTCACCCTATGACACGTGTGTATACGTTACCCTATTTAACGTATGCCATGTTGCACAAATGGTACTTTAAACAGTCTCCAAAACTTCAAAAATACACAGTATGGTTATATTACTTTGCTGCGGATCGCTGTTCCACTTTGCAATCAACACTGCCACAAAGTTTAGGATGATGTTGCACTATATTTAAAGTTTCGATATCACGATTTCATGCTATTATGATCCATAAAACATACTTTCGTATTGTTCATTTCATGCTGTGCACCACTTTACCCTGGACAAACTATTAGTAGGAACGGTCAATGTTTCCTTACAGCGGAAACTAAGAACCTTTATTAAACATTTGAAGCAATACTATAAAGTTAAAGGTAGAAGGTATACGAACACTTGAAAAACATACCTTCCGTCCTGGGGTAACGCCAGGGGTGTCTCTGTCTACGATAAATCCAGTAAAGGCCTCTCCAGCCTTAGCGGTGGGGTCAGTCTTAGCCAACACAAAATACCTAGGGGAGGAGGTGTGGTCAATCCTGGCCAACACAAAGGCCCTAAGAGGAGGGGGGTTGTCAGTTTTGACAAACAAAAAGTACCTAGGGAAAGGTGAAGGAGTCAGTCTAGACTAGACCAACATAAAATACCAATGGGAGGAGGTGTGGTAATTTACGGCCAACACAAAGTACCTATGGCTCTATTACAAATGTTTCGCCCATTCGGGCTTCTTCAGAGTTGTTGTAAGATTACAAATATGTGTTTGGTTCTCTGAATCGATCTGGTATTGCAGAAATATGTTACAAATATTCTTCAAATTTTTGGAAAATACATTAAAATATGTGAGATTGCCCACGCAAACGGCTTCCTCGAGTGTTGAAAAGTGGCTACGGCATTGCACAATCCAAATGGCATTACATAAAATCCAGAGGTCACATGACACTTCGTCCATTGACCACTCATGAAAGCGAGGGTTGTAGAATATTAGGAACCATGACGTGCGAAAATGTTATCCACTTTGTTAACGAATTCTTCTTTACTAACACAATTCGGGAAGCTTATGGGCTGGTTTAAATTCACAACTGTGTAGACATACCGCACAATGCAACACATTATACATCGAAGGTAGACAAGTAAGATTTGTTTAAAAGTGCAGGGAATGAATGTTATTACCGGTTAAATCTATTATAGCTATATTTTTGGCAGTTTAAACAAATTAATGTAGTCATAATGAGAAATATAGAAACGATTTTTAGTACAGCCTCTCATAGGGTTTGTTTTTAGCAATGCTGTACCAATAGGCAACAGAAATTTGTGCATATGATAAAGTCAACCCTCGGTTGATTTTATCATACGTTTTTACCTACCCGCCGACGCAGTCTATAGTTTTTTTAAAAACTATTTACTTAGAGAAATTTGTGCATGTTACTGTGGTACAGGTGAAATATGGCGTTACAGTGTCTATTTTGAAAGGTCATATACAACATTAAAGTGGAATATGTTGATGTACTAGCATATTTTACGTATCAAAATGTTTCTGTGCTGTGATATAATGATTGTAAGAACAATTTCAGATGTAACAAAATGACCAAACATGATGTGCAAGCAATTCAACTACAAAATCCTCGGTATTCTAACGAAACAAACTTAAATAGCACTCAGAATAAAATAACATAGAAAGACATCTCAAAGTCAGTGGTTTGTTTACTGAAGTTAGGAAACCTCAATTTAAAAGGTAAAAAGATACTTTAAGATCTTATTTCTGACTTAGCATGGACGAGTTCGAAGTCTGTCGCTTGTTTACTGCGGTTAGGAAATCGTAATTTTAACGCCAAAAGATACTTGAAGATTTTCTGACTTTGAATGAGCGAGTTCAAAATCAGTCGCTTATTTAATTAGGCCAGTATATCTTTTGGGTTCGGCTGTTTTATTATCTAGGCAAAGCATAATTTAGTGATTCTAAGTATAGCTTAGGTGCGTTATTTTTCTAATTACTTTCGAATCTTAAATGAGACTTATTATAAGTAATGTAGAGCAACATAAACTAATTAACAATTTGAATATAAGCTCAATTTTTTTATATGGGCTTAAAAAAGCTTTGGAAACTTACAACCTGGGTATTGCTCTGTTTCTATTTAAGTAACAATTAGAATATGAGCTTGTAATTTGTACTGGCTGATAACTGTTTATTGTTCTTTTCAGCTACCGTATGTGTCTTGTCCCCAACATGCAGATCTTTACTTAAAATTCGATAAGGCAAAACGTAACTTGTACATTAAAGTCCTCCTTACATCTTGATCTTGTTAAATTAACGTGGTCCCGCCTTCACTGAGTCTGTACCGGATATTGGTCTTTCTGGCCAGCAGAAAAGTACTACAGTCAAGACTTGTGTGAGACCAGTGCGCTAAATCCCCTTATCGGCAAATAAAGTGCATTACAAAATGTTAATTGCAAAATCTCCAAACAAAATCGATGAAGAATTCATAGTCGCCGGAAACGATAAATAGCTGGGCATTATTTAAAAGGTCAAATATAGTCACATCATATTTTGTGGCACTGTTTTTTTCTGAAACGGATTTAGAAAGCAACTTAAAATCATGCTCGCAAACATGACTAAAACGGGAAACCGACGCCATTTTGGACGCGTTTCCCAGGAGAGGAATGTATCACGAAGAGTGTAATGCGTGATAGACCATGAGTGAGATAGCCAATCAAACTGCAGTGTTTACAATACATAGTGACTGGATTTCTACTCATAACTAACACAGCGACAACTATCATATCTAGGGCTTAATAAGATGATGAATTCAGCCGGGCGTTCTTAGTTTTGACTTACCAGTTGGCAACTCCTCCATTGGTTATCCACATCTTTTGGCCATTGAGAACATACTGGTTATGATTTCAGATAAATTATATATTTAGTTAAATTGATGTTTAATAAACAGTGGGAGTATATTTGTAACATTACCGTGAGCATTACCTACAATACCACCAAAGCTACACAAGGTTACAAAATTACAGTGTAACATAACAATTCCATTGTACTCTAACACTTAAAGAATGGATGGAAAGTTCGTAAACAGTTTGTTTTACTAAACATCAGGGTCTGAAGGCCAAGGCCAATACACCCTTGCTTTCAGTACCTGTGTATGATTGAAGAGGTTATTCTTTTCATTTTGTGGCTAGCCTGCCATATGAATACATTGCAAAACCCAAATGGAAAATTGCATTCCTTGACTCAATATACCTGTAACAGAAATGACCTGATCTTGAAAACAAATTTACCGTGGCTTTTCTGACCCTGAATAAGAATTATGACATGCACGGTTACTGGGTGTGTGTTTGAAGCACTAATCAAACCTCTGCACAAAACGTGCTGCTATTGATTCGAGGTGAAAAGAAAATCGCTCTATTGCTTGTAACTCCCCTAACGGGTAATGTGCACTTACATGATCTCCTTTTTTCTCTGCCTTGGTCTTTATACCAGCCACATCTGACCCTGCACCAGGCTCAGTTACACAGTATGCCTGCGGCAAAATATCAAATACGTTTTAATTTCCAGGTACTGTAAAGACGCATCAGTTGGTAATTTAAATACAGTATACTGTAATTACTATTCAAGGAGGAAAGGAAGGCTGCCGCCATGTGGCACCTGACGTACAGTATATATATGTTATAGATTCCAGCGTGTAAGATTTCGTATTTGCAGGATATACAAATTTATAAAATGGACAAAATAGGAAAACTGGTATACTGAATGTGAATTCCGAGTAGCTTTTGGAGTCGATACGTATCTCAGCATTAAATATTATCTTACGTAAAAACCTTTGGGTTGGACAACTACCTGACCTGCCTAAGTATTAATTTCCATGCTAGGAACGTTCTTTTTGCAAAATTAAATTTTAATTTTTGCATTAATTCTTCTTGGACATTTTCAGGTTATTCCTTACTTAAAAGTGCATATAAAGTAAATATTTTAGACCTGCAAGCCTCAACATTCCTCTATAGGAAATGAACAGAGATGCTGCGAGTGGTTGCCATAAACAGTGAAATATTGTGCAGTCAGACATCATACAGTATGCAAACGAACATCAACAAACACATCAGACATGTACTGTTTTAATTTGCATAGACTTTTCTTTTACCCTGACTTACTTTTTCTCTTCATTTATAATGCAACTGAGACGTTCCAAATCAAAGACAAACATTTCAAGACAACACAGCCACGCAACTGAAAATTATAAACGAGTTGGGGACTCACTGCCATCAGTGGCTCCTCAATCATCTTGCTAAGATATTTCTTTTGTTGTTCCTTGTTTCCAGCCAGGATAACCGGCATTTCCTAAAAAATCACAACAAACTATAAAATATCAAAACAAGTGTGTCATGTATAAATTTTACCAACAAACATTCCAAACAGTCCGTGGGTAGAACTGAATGAATCATATACAAGAGAAGGAATTAAATTGAACATTGGGAGAATTCCAATCGTACTACCCAGTGCAACTCAAACCTTGCAAAGTACAGTAGAAACAACAATTAACAGGACAATTAACAGAAGTTCAAGGCGGTTGATATGTATTGTAGTGCGGTTCCCAGGATATACTTACAGTAAGAACAATTACCCGTATCTTTTCGAGAAACTTATGAAATTCGTGACAATGAACAGGCTTCACATAGCAGAGATGAACACCTTCCTACACTTAGGCTACCCAAACTCCTACCAAGAAAGGCACTCAAGATGCAATAACCCAGTTGAGACAATATCATGTGTGCTGAATGGATGCTTGGGGTTTGAACGATTCTTGAAAAATTATTTTATATGGTAGGAGGCACAACAAAACCCTCAAGCTGACTAAAGAACAAAAATGTCAGCAAACAAAAACAATGTCTTCATTTGTAAGGATCAAATCACTTACCGCTAGCGAGTTGGCTTCAATTGCCGTCTGTATTCCCGTACAACCATAAGCCAGTTCTTCTGTTATGAGAATAGTCTCCATTATACCCAGTCCTGGGCCACCTGGAAAAAGTCAAATATACGTTTATGTTCTCACTGATTTGTGGTACATGACATTGACTCTGTCCATGACTAAAATGTTACCACTTCTCATGCTAAACCTGATTTTACATACACCAAGAATACCTCAACTTTTGAACCACTTCATTTATTTTGCTCATGCTGAAAGGTAGAATCAAGAAATGCTAAGTGTTTCAACAAAATAATTCAAAATTTTCATGAAGTGAAACATTTGAAACTTAGGCAATTGCTTTGTTGAACATCTTTGAGATGTTCAAAACGATGATTCTTCTTTATCCAACCAATCGCACATTATTTTGAACAATCTCCTGGGACATTGACATTCTTGTCAAGCCGTACAAATCAGCGGCATCATTCAACACAATGGCTCTAATGAATCTTGCAAAAAACTGAAAGAAACAAAAACTATTTTTAAACGCAGAACTTTGGCACTGATTTGGCATTAATGAAATATTTCCATTAATCTAATTTCAGTTTGTTTGACCTTTATGTACATTTATATTTGTCTAGTCATTTGGACCAATGGCTGTCTCTTCCATTTCGGTCTGCATACAGTAGTAAATTCCTATAATATTAATCCCTTCACTGCCTTAGTTTGTTCAGGTGATCATGGTCCAATGAGGGTCTAATGCTCAAAACGTCATCTTTCTTCCAACCTTACGGCACAGGTGATTGCTTTATCAACCCTTGGTTGATTTTATTATATGTTTTCCCAACCCACTGATGCAAAACTTACCACAGCTTTCGGGTACATGAGCATTAACAAATCCAAGTGCGTGTGCCTTTTTTATGACTTCCCACGGATACTAATAAAGACAAAAAGAGTTTGTTGGATTTGAAAATGCCAAGGATTGTTCATGAACATCTGTACAGTATTACTAACTATAGACAGGGACTTATAGAAGTGTAGGTTTCCATAAAACGTTTATTTTAAATAGAGTTAAAGACAATACTCATTTGGAATAATTTAGAGTAATAATAACTTACTAGTGTACTTGCATGGCCAATTTCGCCAACTGTTAAATTGGCTGTTTTAAAAGGACAACTACATGTATATCTAAGCAAAGTCTGTACTACATTATGAAGTTCTCTTCTATCATCTAAATATTATTAATCCTTAAATATTACACAGTCTCACCTCTCCAGTTCTGTCATGTTCTGCAGCAATCGGTATAATTTCTTCTTGGGTAAATTTCCTGGCCAAATCCACCATCTCTCTCAAGTCATCAGACATTTCTTAATCAGAATTTCATATTCAGTTAGTGTGGATACAAATGGGCTTATGAGTATACAAGATTATTGTGTGTGACCTTTACTAAGTTACTATGTAACTATAAATTAAAATTCATAATTATATTGATTATTTGCAACTATCTTAATTACAACTTCACTGTCATCTTAGTAAAAGAAATTGGAACAACCTTCTGTTCAGTTCTAAATGGTTTATTACTACTTATACATTTTATTAAACAAACCTAGTTGACATATTACACATACAGTATATAATGACAAGGCAGCATTTCTCTTATTGTAGTTGTAGTACAGTAACTTCTATAATAGTAGTATATTGTAGTAAAACTACATGTAACTACTGAAAAGCTTAGTACCATTGTCCCATTACCTCTCCTAAAAGGCTACTGGTCACCAGGACATTATCTCAAACTCTTCACATAATATACTGTACACAGTACATATCTTGTTGGGGCATTTAAAAATGATTAATTTAACCAAAATAAAAACATATTTATAATTATTTAATTACTTTTAATCAATTAGCATATTA
>JANSTR010146232.1:0-11395 GCA_025434805.1 Antipathozoanthus remengesaui | reverse complement strand
GTCGGTTGTTGTTTATTTCGGTTTATTTACAGTTGATTCGGCTCAATCTTGCATTCAAAAGTTCATTAAATTTCAGTGAAAGTCCATAATACTGATAATAGGTTTTTCCCGTGACGTCATGGAGCCAGATCAGCTGGTTAACTTCACAATAAATTACGAAAGATTATATGAACAGATTCATATCTTTAGATTTTGGTATGTGTATCCCTAAAATAACCTGCAAAGCTTTGCAAGTATTAAAAAAATTCTTGCACATTAAATTGTCCTAAAAAATAACATACTCCGGCAAAATCGCTTACCCCCCTCAGCCCCCTTCACTTTTCAAGTGGTGCCCACGACCCTATTATTTTATTAAGTGGCACATACCCGAATAGCAGATGTATCGGAGTACCCCCCTGGGCACGAACTAACTAAATGAGATATATATGCCTGCTTTTCAACTGAAGTTGTATTTCGGTTTTGATCTTAAAAAGCGGCCAGGATCCGAAAGACCCAATTATTCAGCTGTTAAATAATCGAGGGCGAAGGTCAATGAGCGGGTGCCAACAGATCTCTCAAGACTCTCTCGACACTTTAATGATCTCACAGTAGTGCGGCCGGAATCATCGATCTTGTGCGTAGGTTTCCCCGACCTCAATTTCCTTTGCGATTTTCGTACTTTTCCTGGATTTAAAATACATTTATTTTCCTGGTTTCCCGATCCCATTTGCCGCAGGGTTTCTAGAATGCGACAGAATAGAACAATCATTGGTGACATCGATCCAATCAGCTGGAACGTTTTATTCTGAACAAGTTGACTAAACTATTTAGTCCAATCAAATTCTTTGTTATATGTCAATTGTACCCGAAGCGCTTGCAAAGTTTTGGCAGATTTCGCCTCTTGGTTCGAGATTTATCAATCAATTGAAAATTGTGCTTTGGGACAATGTGAATTGAGAGTTTTTAAATTGCGGTCATGTTGTTTTCTTCGACGCAGTGAACTGTGTTTGTGCGGCAATGCAGTGAAGTAGAACAGAGACTTTCGGGCACCAGAGAGCAGATTGTGGTCGAACGCAACTATTACTTCAGCCGTTCAGGTAAACAGATACTAGACAGCATCGTTTTTCTCTCTTTGTTGTGAACAAGCCTGTAGTAAAAGGTTACTTTGCCCAATGTGTGGGCAACATATGATACATCACAGCATTAACCCTCTGTTGGACAGCTAAAAACAAGTCAATTTAAACATAATCACTACGGTCCACGGTACATATCACATGCTCCGAGCGCTCAGTTCGAGATTTGAGATTTACGAGAAAACTCGAAAATTCAGCTGGTGAGGTGCTAGAATTTCTGTTTTTAATTGCGGATTCACGAATTGAGTTTTATCGTTTAGTTTGAATATAGTGGGAATATTTTATCATGTCGACGAGTATAATATCCGTGAAATTTGCATTCTTTCAGAAAAGTAGCTGAAGAGCTCTGCTAAAAAAAGCGAGTGAGATCAGACTGCAGATATGATATTATGATATGAAGCTGGCGAAAAAATATATGGGTCCGCCGTTTGGCAAATATTAAAATAAACTGATTTAAAGAAAGATGCAATACGTATTTAGTCAATGTTGATATCTCAGTATCAATTCTACGGCAGTTGTGGATATGGAATGACTTTGATTCTTCTGAAAATGTCTATCTTTATCGAGGCCGAGGGTGTGTGTCACGGAGTGTCACTACTGAGTCTACAACATTTGTTGTTGTGTTGCCATAAAAACGAATCGGTATCTGTTTCAGTCTTTGACTTTGATTTGTTTCATTTACAAATGAAAGAGAACGGATGTACTTTAGGATTTTGCCGAAATTGAAATTTTGCTTGATATACATATTAAAATGACGTAAAGATATGATTTTATTTTAAACTGACGAGTCGTTTGTAATGGGCGTCAAGGGTCATTCGAATCCCAGGGGTTTTTCTGAATCATTCTTTACGTCCTTCGAACCTTCATTCGAATGTGTACTGCTAACCCACTATCAAAACTATTGAAGTTAATCGGATAAATGCATTGCAGACAAACAGAGCGAATCTAAACAAGAAAATAAAATCGTCGAATGTTTTCATTGTTAGTGACAGCCGAATCCGTGACAAGATGTCGAGCTTTTGTGTTTATAATGAAGAGAAGTCGATGAAGATTCACAGTTGGGAGCGAATTCCACAGACCTGTTTAGCAGTAAGTTCACTGGTGGAGAACCTGACATTATATCTGGAAAAATTCTCAATATCGATCCGGTTAAGAATGTTGATTTCTGACACAATATGAACAGTGTCGGGGGATTAATGGTTTAATGTTTGCAATCTCTGTTTTTAAGACCGATCGTGCTCTTGCCACTGCAACAATGGGCCAGCTCTTTTAATTTAACTACCGCTTTGTCCTTGAGTGCTTTTTTGTTTAATAACCGAGCCCTTGAACGTGGAACGAAACATAAAGGATCAGATACTATAATTATTGGGAGTCACGCTGTCTTTCTAAACAGTAAATCATTGTTCACTTGTCCAATTTCCCTGGCCTGTTGTGTATACAGCGACAAATAGCTGCGTACTCGTGGTCACTTTTTCGTTGTGGAAACAGTCAAAAACATATTTCCATTTACTGATTTAGATGCCAGGCTCTGATTTTAATATCGTCTTTCCATTTTGTTTACTGTCGGAAAGGAGTTTTGATTTTATTACTGCGTACCTGACGCGTATGAATGTGTATATTGTTTCGAATTGTTATCAAAACATAAGATTGGAGTGCATTGGTCGGCAGTGACAATTATTCTTTTGTCCATGTCAAAAAAACTAGATGAAAACCCCAGGGTTGTTGTAATTTTTCAGTAATCTGACAAAGCAAAACATCGACTGACATGTGTTGAAGCATAAAATAACACAATCAATTTAATGTGATTAATGTAAGACAGAGTCGGAAGGCAGCGTGGCGCACTATTAGTAAATTGGCCGAACGTCGAAAAATCTATTTCGTGACAGTTTATTTTGGTGATCAATTTTTAATGAGTGGGAGTTATTTCTTATGTAAATCGTGCTATTTTGCAGGATTGAATGCTTTGGTTCATTTGGGATTGAATAATTTTCCTAAAACCTGGTTATCCAGAAAATTCAAAGATCATTTTGATGGCAACAGCGATGTGCGAGTGTGAAATAATTATGTGTCATGATCTAACAAAATAATTTTGACAAAGTAAGTACTGTAAAGGTTAAAATTATTATGGAAATCATTTTTTTAATATTTTATACAGTGTAATACTTTAATTTTAAGTCTTTCATCATTCTTTTTGCGAGATTTTTTTACAAAATTTTAAGCGAGACAATACTGTTTACCATTTTTTCTTGGATATGGATGTTGCTACAGGACTTGAGTACTCATTTTTAAATATTATCTGTTCTCTGCACTGTCAATATTTAGCAGATGTTTTTTATTCTCACGTTTCCTGTGGAACACCAGATTAATGGCTTGTTGTGAATAGGAGAGTATGTTTTAGGGGTAAATAATCATGGTTTCCAATTAACTCAAAAATGTTGGCTTTGCAGATCATCTGGTCTGTTCTTTTTTACAAAAACAAGACAAAGAAATTTTGAAATTAAGTTAAACTTGTTTTTGTCTAATATTTTCATATTGATTATTTTGTATTTGACATTGCACATAGATAGCCATGAACAGATAAACTTGAACCAGAAATAGGCTATTTAGAAATGGATAGACATGTCTTCTACCTAACTGCTGATATGAAGTGGAGTTAAATACTGCGCTGTGGAAAGTGTTTTTTTTTGCCTGCAGGCAGTTCATCTGATTAAGAAGCACTCTGGTGTCAATCTCTCTTTGATACCTTTCAGTTGTATAGAAAGGTTGAAGGCCACCTTAATAAGCATGTTTATGGTTGACTAGGATGTTCATTATATGTAAATTCATCCATGCTGTTTTCTTGTAAAAGAATACTATACTCTTGCTGAATTTTTTCGAAACTGTTGCTATAACCAGTGCTTTATTTTCTCACAACAGATATAAAATTATCCCTGTTCAGGACTCAGCATGCCTTCCAAACAGCTACATGCAGGTATGAGAATATGATAAGCTGGACTCTGTTATATCAGCAAAATGTCTCAGAGATACAGATCTTCAGGAACAAGATCTTATTCTGCAAGAAGAGGTTCTCTTGAGGAAAGAAGTTCAACAAGGGATTATAGTTCATCTGAAGCGAGGAGAGCTACTTCTCCTACACCCTCCTCTACAGTGCCATTGATATCTTATGGCAGAAGAAGTCTGAGAGGCCAGTCAAATCTTGATAATTCCTGGTCTAAGTATTTATCATCACGGAATGAAGCCTCAAGGCCAGCAGATACAAGCTCTGCAGTTTCTAACCGATTGCGACCATCGAGTCCTCTGGATACTCATACTACGTCATTAACATATCATCGACAGTCGAGTTTTACCAAGGATGATAGGAGTACTGTACCATCCTATAGGAGGCAATCTAGCTTCACAAGAGATGATAGAACTCTTTCTTCATCTTATGTAAGGCAATCAAGTTTTACCAGGGAAGAAAGAAATCCCAGTTTATCATATGGAAGACAGTCTAGCTTTACAAGAGAAACAAAGACCATTCCTAGTTCGTCATCTCAAGTAACAAGCATTCGGCATAGGGATACCAGCAGCCCAACACCAAGAGATTCTTTGCAGTCAGAGATAAGTAGAATTAGAACAGATACAAGTAATCCATTGAAAGGATTTGTCTCATACCGTCCAACACAAGATACGTCATTGTATAGTAGTAGCAAGACCAGACGAGCTACATCCAGTCCAACTCATGAGTCAACATCATATAGCAGCAGCAGATTTCGAAAAAACAGAGACAGTCCAACAAGCGACTTCTCATCAAATACTACTGCTGGTAAGCTAAGAAGAGACTCAGGAAGCCCAACTCAAGAACCAACTAGTTATTCCACAAGTCAGCGTGCAACTAGTCCTACTTGTGACTACACTCTCACTGAACAAACCTTGAGTAGATTGAGAAAATACACAGATGCTCAAGATCATGAAGACTCTTCAGATACAAGAAGGTTACATCGACGTACAGAGAGCCCAACATGTGATGCTGACTCACTTGATTCAGACAGGACTTGTGGTGTCAGCAGTGTTTCTAGAGAGGATGGGTCTGATAACAGGCTAAAAAGTTCAACAAGAGACCGGCCGTATACAAGCAGCAGACTTAGAAGGCATACAGACAGTCCAACCAGGGAAATCACCACTGTATCTGAGGGCAGGCAGCGAAGCCGTACTGATACTCAAACAGTAACAGATTCTACTGTGAGTCGAGAGCAAGGATGCTCTGATCCTCCAAAGAAAGTTATTGTTACTGCATCTGATTCTGAAAGCAAGCTTCAGAAAATTGTAAGTAGTCCAACTAACGTATCTGATGATTCTGTAAGTAATTCTAGCATCAAGCCTCAAAGGGACAATAGCTCAATATCAGCTCATTCTGAATGGAAGAATGCAGGCAGTCCAAGTGAAGATATGGATTTTCCAAATGATTCTGAAAACTTATCAGTGAGGCAGATAGATTTTCCAGCTAAAGTTTGTGATAAGCCATCTGGATTAACAGATAATCCAGTTCAGGA
The DNA here is from genome assembly GCA_025434805.1 of Antipathozoanthus remengesaui. Taxonomy (NCBI): domain Eukaryota; kingdom Metazoa; phylum Cnidaria; class Anthozoa; order Zoantharia; family Parazoanthidae; genus Antipathozoanthus; species Antipathozoanthus remengesaui. The sequence goes on along the minus strand of JANSTR010146232.1, from coordinate 5,751 downwards.
TGTTACTTCATCAGGACATTCTGACAGCAACCAGAGGAGACATGCTAAAAGCCCAACTGCAAACTTGACATCTAACTATACTAGTCGCCAAGTGAGAAAAAGCACTGGCAACCCAACAAACAAGACAGTGTCAGTATCAGTGAGTGGCACGAAACAGACAGAGAGCTCCACTAGCAACATAGGGGGAAGAAAAGCCACAGCATCCAGTCCAAATTTTAGTTCTCAAGATAAAAGAACTAGAAAAACTACTAAATCATCTGTGGAGGAAAGTATAGACAAAACAACAGTCAGGCAAGACTCTCCTTCATTTGAAGTAAGTGCTATAAACTCTCCTAAAACATCTTCCAAAAATTCACCTACATTGATTAAATTACCTAGAAAATTTCAATCACCATCTTCCAAGATTGAAAGCTCAAGTCCTTCACTAGAAATACAAAGGAAGTCAATGAAAACACCATCTAAGTCTGAGAAGAAAACGACACCACAACACATTTCTGAGTGTTTACCTTCTGAGTTGCCTGTGCAGCACAGGAAATCCCCTCTACCAGAATCATCAGTGTTATCACCTGGGACAAAGAAAACTTTTTCAATTCCAGGGAAGCACTTACCTTATGGATCATCTGAGGAAAATGAGATCAAGGAAGCTAGAAAGTTTTCTGTTCCCAGTAAGTTTTTCAAAGATACTGGAAAGGATGAAAGCTCAAAGGACAGTGGAGGTGAAGTATCTGATACTCAAAGGAATCCCCGCAGCCTCTTTCGAAGGGTTTCCCTTCCTAACAAATTGTCATTCACTAGAAGTTCAAGTTCTGATCATGATTTTGAAAGTGATGATGTTTCTGAAGCAACTGGAGGGGGTTTAAGAACATCTCATAATTTGACAAAGGCCAGATCATTGGAGCATGACACAGAGAAAGACAAACCTTCAACACTGAAAAAGTTAAAGTTCTGGGGCAGAAGAGACAGGTCGTCTGATAGCAGTCATTCATCAGATTCAAGACCTCAATCTCCAGTTTGCCCTGCTGATGATGGTTCCTCAGTTGAGACTGGGCCAGGCAAAGCAATCCTTCCTAGGAAGTCAGGACAGACAAGAACTCATCTACAGCTTCCTGGAAAACAAGAGAAGGTAAGAAAAGATGGCGAGACAACAGTGAAAGTGAGTGCTTCACCAGTTGTAACACGCAAGGCGACAGATACTAAGGTGAAGATCTCTGTGAAGTCATCAAGGGCAGCTGTAGATAGTAAAGTGAAGAGGAACATACAGGGGCAAGCATCATTAGATGATGGCACTGACGAGGATAGCGAGAAAGACAAGAGCAGTGTGAAGGTTTTTCTCAGTAAGAAAACTGGACTGACTGTTGATCATGTTGCAAGTGATGATGAAGGACCACCTCGCTCACCTTATTCAAGAAGACGGCCAAAGCCGTCAGGATGTGCTGCTTCGCTAGATACAGCTAGTCCTCCTCCAAAAGATATTTCAATGCCTAATGATAATGTTGAAGTAAAAGACACAAGAACAGAGACTGATTCAAGCGACAAAAGCTCAGTGGCAAGTACAGTTATAAATGAAGCAGCAGTGAGAAAAATAAGCCTGCCTCACAGTCCTGGAGCAGAAACACTCTCAAGGCTCAAGGAAAGGAGAAGGCGTCGTCGGCTTGTTAGAGAACAGTTCTTGGGAATATCTGCTAGTGACTCACAATCTGCGACAAAAGCTGAATCAACATCTGAGGACATAAGCAAATCTGAACCAGTCACAGAAACCATACCCAAAGCTGTTGAGAAACCAGTTGCAAATGGCCATGTACCTAAACTAGTAATAGAAACTAATCCTAAAGCTATTGAAAAACCAGTTGCAAATGGTCACGTGCCATTGGGAAAACCATTGCAACTTGCAAAACAACAATCTCTTCCATCTATTGAACAATCTAGAGCATCTACCAGGAGTCGACACCAAACAATTGCCTCTACTGTTCACAAGGACATCATTACTGCTATTGTACGTGAGAAAGGAGCTTCATCTGGTTCAGAGATATGTATCCCTTCAGTGGCTCAGCTCAGAGAAAAATTTGCATCTGAGGAGATTGAAAACACAGCAGCCATACCTTGGCGAAGAAAAGAAAGTGAACGACCTCATACAATTTGTGGGGAGAGACTCTCACCAACTGAAATGCAAAGATTTGTGGAGACTACTCCTTTCTCTTTAGATATTCGAACCTATGATGAACCTGTTGGATTGCTACAGAAAGTTGATCCAACCTTGGAGGATTCGTCTGATGAAGAACTTGTTACTGTTGTCCGGGAAGATAAATATGCACCTGTCAAGTCAGGTGATCATAAAGCCAAAGTGGAGAAAGATAGTGCTGATGCTGGGATAGTGAGAAAGAGAAGTGCCAAGGAAAAAGGTGAAGTTAAAAAAGAAGATGTGAAGAAGGAAAAGAAGAAATCACCAGTCTCATTGTCTCCAGAGCGATTGAAGAGGAGTCAAAGTCAGAAAGAAAAGGAGCGGAAAGAACGAGAACAGAAGGAAAAGGAGAAAAAGGAAAAGGAGCAAAAAGAGAAAGAACGGAAAGAAAAGGAAAGAAAAGAAAAAGAACTCAGAGAAAAGGAAAGAAAGGAAAAAGAAAAAAGAGAGAAAGAACATAAAGAAAAGGAACAAAGAGGAAAAGTCAAGGAACATCACTTACTAGAAAAGTTACATCTTGATAAACTGCACAGGGAAAAGGGTCACAACAAAGATAATGATCATCCCAAGGAAATTGAAGACAGAGCAAAAGAGCAACCATCCAATGATAAAGAAGAACCAGGATCACCAAAAACTGGAACTGTGTCGTCATTAAAATCGATATTTGGAAGGAGGAAATCTGTTGACAAAGGTGGCAGAACAAAACATCAACTGACAAGAAAAGACAGAGCAAAGACCCTTGCTGTCGGCATAACATCTGAAATACTAGCAACTGCACAGGAGATAGCACAGAGGACCGAGGAGGAGAGAGAGAGAGTGGAGGAAGCCGCAAGGTTGCAGGAAGAGGAGAGTGAAAGGGAGGATGCACGGAAGGCTGCTGAAGCCGCAAGACAAGAAGTGGAGGGCAGAACTGTTACTGATGGGAAGGAAAAGAAGAGAATAGCAAAGAAACCAAAATGTAAGTATTGAAAGAGTGTAAAATGTGAGAGCTGGTTTGACAACTCTCATGTTGTAAATACATTACCCAGTGTCACTAGTGAGCTACCAGGTGTATGAATGGGTTGCTGTAGCAAGCAGTGTCAGAAAATGAGGGCTGATGAATGGTTCCTAAAAAATATTGAGTCTCACACAATATTGGTTCAGTCTCAAAATCTTGGAGTGTTTTACAGTGAGTCTCGAAATCTTGGGTTTTTTTTCCTGGTGCTTTTTCTGTCTCTGAGTCTCGTTTTGCTATAGAAATAGCTAGAGTCTCAGTCTCGAATTTAAATCAAGGATCTTGCGTCTCAGTGAGTCTCAAATTTTATCATTTGCCACCCCTAAAATGCCTAATACACCAATTAAAAACATTTACTTCTCAAAACCACAATCTTTAACAATTTTTAGTTACTAGTCTGCCATATTGTGTTTTTTAGTCTTTGGCTAGAAGACTAGTTAGTGCTTGCTTCTAACCCTTTACCCTGCATGTACAATTAAGATAGGGTTAGGAAAACAGGTACTACAGCTGCATTTACATTTTGTTTGTACTGAGGCACACAACCAGAATGGGGAAAAGCTCCAGAAATTGAAGACCACGATTTAAGTTGTTTTTGCTGTTAACACTTCTGGTCTGGTCTCTCCTCAGCCAGGTGATTATTATTTTTCTTAACCCTTTCAGCCCCAAACACGACAATTAGTGTGTTGCTAAATTCTCCTAAGCTGTCTCCATAGCTTTCCTATAAAGAGGTTGGGAGAATTTTGATTTTCATCATAGATAGCTTGATGTCTATGACCAATTGCTTTATTCTCATAACCAAACACCATATTCTGTGTGGATAATGTTAGGAGAAAATATGTGATGATAAACTGGCTGGGGCTGAAAGGGTTAAGGTCAAGCTCCCTAATATTTTTTTTAAAACATTGAAGGCTTGGTGACTGCTTTACTTCTTTACTTATATTTGACCCTTATCTTTGACCGTTAGCTTTGACCCTTATCTTTGAAATGGATGACCAGCTCAAAAATTGTCATCATTTGTTCCAAAAAAAAATGCTGGTAATTTCTTCTGTTGTGTAATTAGGACTTATATTAACGAGTCAGAGGGCTGTTGAAGCCATGGTAAAGACTGCTGAATCTGAGAATCTTCTACAAGGAGGTAATTGAGTTTCAGAGATTTTGTTTTTGACAGAAAGGATTGTTTTTAAAGTCATATTACAAAATGATTTATATAATTTATATGTACTGTAGAAATTAACGTTTGTACTACTAATAGTACATTTCAGTCTTGAAGTGAAATTGTTTCTCAAGATCATGATTCATAAATTGTATTACCAGTATTACAGTAAGTTGTTAAGTAACATTGTTTTGTAACATTGGTCATATATCTGTGAGCGATGAAAGTCTAACACTAGGGTCAGAGTTTTTGTATGCTTTAGGAAAAATCGTATAGAATAGCCTAATTAATTAGCTTTTATCTTAGCCCTAGTCTTAGCCCTAATCTTAGCTTTTGTCTTGGCCCTAATTGTAGCCCTAATCTTAGCCCTAAACTTAGCACAAATCTTAGCATTAATCATACTCTTAATTTTAGCCGAAATATTTGACCTAAGCTAAGTCCTAATCTTAGCCCTAAACTTAGCCCTAATCGTAGTCCAAATCTTAGCCCTACTCTTATCCCTAAACTTAGCCCTAATCTTATCCCTAATCTTAGCCCTAAACTTAGCCCTATCTTAGACATTTAATCTTAACCCTAATCTTAGCCCTAATTTTAGCCCTAATTTGTAGCCCTAATCTTAGCCCTAATCTTAGCCCTAATCTTAGCCCCAATCTAAGCCCTAATCTTAACCGTAGTGTATTAATGAATCAATTAGTCAGAAGCCATGTTATAAGTTTTAATGATCCAAAGCCAACCAAAAACCTAAAACCAAAATCCCTTCCAAATTTTTGGACTTTTCCTGTTAATGAGATTCAGTGTGTGTCCTGTGTTAGTATGTTGCCATGACAACCGCATTTTCAGTGGTATGTTTAAGTAATTTTAATATTTTTTGGTTTTTAGTTTATTTCAATTACAACTCTCGGAAATTTTAGTTTATACTTATGGAGATCACCTTTGTTAAGAGAGGAAATTTTAATGAGTTGTGATGTCACTAGCAACTAGCAACATCTGTTAAGATGTACAGTAAGAACTAGAATCATTAAATTGTATATTTTTGTTTCCCTTTCTTAGTGTGGAAGGAGAGGTTACTCCAGGCATGGCAGGAGCTAACAGTGTTTGTTGTTGGTAAATCTACAGCAAGAGCAGGTACACAGTTTATAAGATTTGATCCATTACACAGACATTTTTGAGTTGATATTGATACTGTAGCTGTTTCTCGTTCTAAAATGAATCATTTTTAGAAAAGTTATTACCAGTAGGTAATAAATCTCTTGATTAGTTCGACAGTTAGGTATACAGTAGATAGGATTATGGCCAGATTTTTTACTTGCCCTGCATATTGAATTCATAATTAATTATCTGATTATACTCCATAGTCGTCATACAGAATAAACTAAGATATATATATAAGGGAGTAACCAGTAAGGTTTGGCCGCTCAGCACTGG
>JANSTR010146221.1:0-11397 GCA_025434805.1 Antipathozoanthus remengesaui | reverse complement strand
TTCCACTTAGTGACTTGGGTTTTCTAACTTGTCACGGCCTAAAAGCTTGGGTCTAAAGACCCGTTTCTTAGTGTAATGTGGATATAAAGGAACCGGCCGCACAAGTTCCGCATAGTGACTTGGGTTTTCTAACCTGTCTGCGCCTTGAAACTGAGGTCTAAAGACTTGTTTCTTAGTGTAATGTGTGCTTTGTAGCTGAGTTCCAAAAACTCGGCTGTTTTGGCCGAGTTTAAAAATAACCTTAAAAATAACCATAAGGGCTGCCATGCTTCTAGACCTCCACGTTGGTGCAGCCTGGAAACTTTGCGTGTGCAAAGGCTAACGTAGAAGCAAAACAATTATGTCGAGTAAGACGCGAAAATCATGTGCATTTGGCAACATTTAAACCTAGTGTGAGATGGTCACGCAAATGCATTTGCAGTTGGGTTCGAATCCCAACCAGGGTTGTTGCTGCACATCGTCGTCAAACTATTTTCTGGATGAAAAACAGTTAAGAAATTTCAACGTTATCCATATGGTTTCTTCCTTTAAACTCCCAACAAATGTTTGACAAATTTTCTTCAAATTATATAACACTGCGCAGAAAAAAACTTTTGTAAAACCCTTGGTTGAATTTAATATACATATTATCTACGCGAGGCCGTAACGCAGTCTATAGTTCTTAAAATAATTTGAATGTTAACAATCTTAAAAACGAATGAAGGCCAAGTAAACTTTTCTGAAAACGAATCTGCCGTTTTGAATACCTATTTAATAGCTGATACCGAATTCAAACGAACTTTACATTGTAAGGCGGCAAGAAAATTAAAGAAAGTGGCATTGATCTGGCTAGAAGAATAATCCGTTTTCGTCTGCAGTCCACACGCGAATGTGAACGGCCCCAAAGGTCAAAAGGGTGATTCGCATGCAACAACTTTGTTCATAATTCAAATATTGTCTGCGTATCAGTGGAGATTAAAGTTAGAATTTATAGTTTTATATAACACAATTTCAATGGAAGGGGAAGAAAATGTCGTGAATCCTAAATAGCAAGACACATCACCCTGTAAAATTCAACCGGCGCAAGCTGAAACCTAAAAACGCTACAAAGGGAGGACTGATTTCATTTAATAATCGCGCGTGATCAATAGTATGCGATTATTGAGAGATAAACCCGGGGGGAATGATGCTCTTCATAATTGGTTGTACTGGAATGTGAGGCCCTTTTGGATATCGTATACGGGCTGTAATAAAGTATAGATTATGTTATGAGAATTTGTGACCGGAGATAGAAATTTTTTCTTTTATAGTGTACCAATTTTCCTTTTTTCCTTTTCTACAAAAATTGAAGAAAATTACCGTCGTCAGTACCAGGGTTTGAATAATTGGGCCGCACACCCCTATACATAAAATTTGTTGGGCGCCTTGGTACCAACAGGTAGAATGAAGTTTGAAACGTAACAATTTTTGGTAAAAACCATAACAAATAGCGACAAGAAATGATAGGCGAGTTTGGCGTGCTTCGTGACAACTTTCAGACCAAAGCCCGATGCGAATCGTGATAATTTATAAAGCAACTACAGTATAAGACTTGACGAGAGGTGCCGGTAGTGCAAAGGAGATACATAAGTCTATTAGCAAAATATATTTTCAAAAGGATCTGTAGGAAATGATTGCAACTTTTTCTAACTGGAATAAAGTGCTGATACACCCATTGTTGCAACGCCAAGATTAGTCTGTTTTCTGCAAACTTTTTTAAAATTTTCAAACGAGAATACTGAATAGTGCGCGTTTCGTAGTCCAAAAGAATGGACAATAAAAAACCTTGAAATGAAAATAAAACATACATCTCGTTTTAATATCTCAAGTTAAACAGTTTTGCAACACGAAAACTGTTTTATCGCGGATTTTACTCCCGTTTCCGACCTAAAATCCTGCAAATTCCCGTGGGCGATTACTTCGCGGATACAAAAGTTCCACGTGGAAAAAGATTAAACTACGTCATTGTTTTGGCATCAAATTACGTTCAATGTCAGCTGAGTTCGTTACGTCATAGATAACTATATCGTTACCACATATCAAATTGCATATCGTTCTGGTAATGTTATGTATTTTAATTACCAAATATAGAATTACATATATCGTTCCCCTAACGTTATAAGGTATAGAATTACATAACGTAACGGGAACGATATGATATACTATCCAACATAAGGCCCCGTCCACATGACCAATTAAGGGGAAACAGAGTGTTGAATGAGCCAATCAGCTTTAAGGAATTGTAATTTTTATCGTAATTCGAGTTATATTTAATTTGTCTATATTATGATGCTAATGACTGCAAATGTATCAAAAGACATCATCCGCCTGTAGCAGCTTCTATAGGCATCTACATTACAATAATATACTTCAATCAAAGCAAATCAATCGAACGGCGGAACAAGAAGTTGCTATGGAAAATGTACGATTGCTGCCCCAAAGAAACGATTCATGATAGTTCAGTTGTAGCAATTACCAAAACTCCAGTTGTAAGTCAATAGTTTGGTATACTGTCGTAATAGCTTACTATTTCAGACTTGTCTTATAACTGGGTAAAATTAAATATTAAAATAGAGAAATGAATTAAATGGTATCAATCTTCAGAAATGACGCGAGAAATGTATTCTGCCTCTTCGTCCTGACCAGAAAAGGTCAACGACGTTGTGAGCTCGATGTCGTTTGTTTTGATAACAACATTTGTTGACCTTGACTAAGTTTGAGGCATCGGTACAAAAAGAATATCCAAAAAAATATATATGAAATACTTATACAAAACGTTATATTAAAATGTCTCTATTACACTTTTATCTTAAATTTCTTAGATTTATGATCATAAATAGCAAACGTTCGTGGACTTATTGTTCGTAGTTCTCAGTCATAATAATAATTCATTACCTGTCTGATCCAGACACTTATTTTAAGCACTTGGTTCTTTTCATGCTAAAAAAGCAAAAAAGAATTTACCGCTGTTAGTTTTTGGATGTCATCAATAAAGTTCAATCTTATTATACCACTTAAAACTATTGACAATTAGAACACGAGTTGACGTTTTCTGTTATTAAATAGAAACGAGTCACCGTGTTCTGTTCAGTAATACATTCTTCTAAAATTAAAAGTAAGCGTGGATTTTTGAAGTTTTCGAAGAGGTGTAATGGAATAGAGCAAGCGGGGGAGTTTTCTACTTACTTTATTAAGTATAAACTACTAAAAACAGGGATAAAAGTGATGTGACGAAGCAATAACACCACAGTGTTGTTTTATGGAGAATTTATACAGCGCTGCACAGGCAGTCAGAACTCGCGGTTTATTTGCTTTTATAAGCGAACACGAGTTAGTACATAGTAAGCGAGGTGAAGCTGCAATATGCCGAGTGACTACAACTGATAGAAAGCATACATCGCTGGCCCAGTGTCTTAATTGCTTTAATAAAAGTTTTTGGTAAATATTTGTCTTATTTCAAACAAATTTTTGAATTTCTGACAAATTTCAAACTGTTTTCACTCGCGCATGGGAAAATAAGATAGGTGTTGTTTTATATAGGAAATATACATCGGCATGAGAACCAATCAAATTGGGGCGTGAACACGATATTTGTATCCTATTTGATAGCTATTGAAGATTTTCAAATTACCAAATTACCAAATATCCAAATTACCAAAACCTCCACTTTCTGTCGATACTTACCACATCAATCAACTGATGGAGAGAAATTCCGAGTTTTACTACAACCGTGTCTTTCTTATTGATTACAGGGCGAATGTCTGGGTTGTGTTTGTTGAAAAGCTTCTCAAACAAACGGTCTTCGTCGTCGTCTTTCATTTGATTCCCAAACTGACGTTGGCCTGTTCAAGAAATCAGCCTTTTATTTAACACTGATATAAAATATATCATTATTCTAAATTGCTTGATTGGAATAAAACTCATCAAATTGTTCCCGCACATATCTATCACTGTACTAGTGTAGAGTATTAAGAAACGATATACTCCTATTTGCAAGAGCAGTCAATATATGCATAGGTAATCATACAACTTCGAGTGCAATTTGGCATTTACTTGCACAAGTGGGTTTTACTTTAGAAAAGGTATCAAAATTGCACGAGCCCGTAGCCGTAGGGCAAGCTTTATTTGATTTTTTTGAAAAACCCACAAATGCAATTAAATCCATTATACCATTACCTGAGAAATTTCTGCAATCTGATTGGTCGAGAGCAGTGGTATTTCAGCGTAATTGTAAAATTACAGTTTCCCGCCATTAAGCTAAGCGGCGCGCGCTCGCCATCTAGTTTCCCGCCATTAAGTGACATGCGACGTGCTCTCGCGAGCTAATTTCCCTTGACAGTCTCAAAATAAACAGATGTTGTTGCAGAAATTTCTCAGGTATTAGTATAAACAAATAATAGCATGATTTGTACGTGGTATTATTATACAAATATTAGCGTGTGTTAGTGAGCAATATAGATTATAGATTAGATGATTATTATTAAGTCTGAGACTGTAGGTTTTTCCTCTGTTCCTTATTATTGTTGTTATTATTATTATTACATGAAGCACTCAGTTCATCTGTTATATGAAATTAAAGTTAGCCACAAGTTAGCATAAATGCAGAGCATATCCTATTCACGATATTACGTGCAATAACAAATATGATCAGGTTAGAAAACAAAATATGCATACTCAGAATTTAATATGGAGAAAAAAGCAGCACAAACTTAAATCATCCACCAGGCCTGGGACTAAACCTTGGACTTGCAGGTTGGCATCGGTGATCTAACCATTGCGCACAAGGTTAATGGGGGCAATCATGTCATTCCACTTTTTCGCAGTATTGCAAGATAGGTCAAAGAGAAATAGTCTCAAAATTGACATTGTTTTGTTCACTGTTGTTACAGACAAAAATACTTTTTCCATCAAATGCTTCGCGTATTGTACCTGTTACATGTAATTTGCGGTTGGGAATCTCGATTTCCTTTGATTGCCCATTTACAGAAGAAGAGATTCATAACTAGTTACGTTCTAAATGAGGCTGGTTGACATAGTGTTGTCTTGTGTGTTGCTGCAATGGGTAAATAAACATTAATGTAAGTTTGTACATTGAATTGCTTGAAGGACTATTGAAGTGTAAGTCTATACCTAGATTTCTAAACTGATTGTTTGTGGTTGCAGATACGAGTCAAATTCTGGTGGTGAACGTGAAATTCAAAGAACAATGTTGGAGCTGCTTAACCAGTTGGACGGGTTCGATTCAAAGGGAGATGTGAAAGTGATCATGGCTACAAACAGGATAGAAACCTTAGATCCTGCCTTGATTAGACCAGGTGAAAAGTTGTAACTACTGTAAATTGTACATTTCATTCTCAAACTCGCTTGGTATTCATATCATCGAAACTAATATACTTACTATGTTTGTGGTCATGTGCTTTAATCTTGATATCCAAAGAACACCAGATTTTGATCTTGGATCAAACAGTCATCAAGAATTAGAACCATTCAAAAATTACCAAATGATGATTACAAAACAAGTCTCCTTTTAGTCTCTGCATGAGAGGTCAGACTCACGAACGTTTTATTATCATAGTGAAAGTTGCCACAACGATATGTCAGTTGTGTTATTATCATGCAACCCGAATAGATGACGTTGTTCTTCTAGCAAAGAACTTCATCAAAACAGCCCAAGTATAGGCTGCCAGTAGCCTCTTGTTAGTTACGAAAACCTGTTGCACAAATGATGAATGTCAGGTGTGGAGATTTGAATGTAAACTCTTCCTTGTAGTATTTGCTAATTGTAGCCCCTTCGGGATAAAGTCATGTACTTGTGTTATGTATATTATTATAGTAGCAATCTAGTCACTATCTAATAATACAAAGTCTTCAATTTGATTAGCTATCTTTCTCATGGTCTATCACGCAGTATACCCCCTCCGTGACACATTCCTCTCTCTCACATGTAAGATGGAGGCGGTTTCTCAATGTAATGATGTTTGCGAGTCTCCTATCCAAATCCGTTAAAAAAACCAAAAGCGTAAAAAAATGGTGTGAACAATGTTTAATTTGAACAATAACCAAACTTTATTTTGCTCGCGAACGCGAGTTTCCCATACGCACAAGAACAACACAAACGGAAACTCAGCAGACATTTTTTACACAAGTTCTAAGTTTACAATTTCATAGAATGGTTTGCTTCATACTTGGAGATTTCTACTAAAGCAGTTACAATACTCTCTCTCAATTTCAGTCTTCATTCGGCCTCATGAACTATCAGCGTTAGAAATTGCGAGCTCATATTTTAATTGTTAATGATAGACATTATATAATTTGTTTTGGGCCATCCTTAAAATATGAGCAAATCGGTGCCTTAATTGGCGCATGGAAATGCTTTTAAAGATTCTAAAATCGTCTAAGCCTCCATTCAAAACAAAGCGTGAACCCTGTGAACATCAGACAACCATTACAGACCCATCCGTACACCAAAGTAACCCTGTTATTTCTAGCAACTTTCTATTTCTTTTAATTAACCTGTTCTTAGGACGGATTGATCGTAAGATCGAGTTTCCCCTCCCTGACGAGAAAACAAAACGTCGAATCTTCTCCATTCACACAAGTAGGATGACCCTAGCAGAAGACGTTGACCTGGAGGAGTATGTTATGGCCAAGGATGACCTCTCCGGGGCTGATATCAAGGTACTGCTGCTATTTCTGTTCGTTGAACCCTTGGTATGCATCCAGCGGCGCGCCAAAGCTCTACATTTGTTCCTGTTTCTCGCGATCTTTTCCATCTCTTTCAAGGTTTTCCTAATTGGCCTTAGTTGCTGGTCTTCTTGGCCTTCTTCTACTTTCTCTTTCCTAGTGGGTTCGAATAGAGGGATTGTCTTGTGATGTTGGTAGATGGTTTCCGTAATATCTGGCCAATCCACCCCCACTTTCTGTGTATCTGTGTCTCCACACTTCTCTGACCAGCTCTTTCCTAGCCGTATTTCTGTTCAGCCTATGTAATGTTAATAGACACTGTAGGCCACTCACTGCTCGTTTATATTAATATTTTCTTAGCAGCTTCAACTATTGTACTGCATTCTAGACGAGATGGGAAACCTTAGTCTTATAATTGTTTAGTAAGTGGGGGTTGAGGGTGGATAGATTTTGGTAACAGCAATTTTCAGATAAAGTTGAAAATGTGTAGCCTATAGGATCTTTGGCACCCACTGCTACCCACCACGACAATGTGAACCCAGAGGGAGGGGGAGAGAAAATGGCAGGATTTGACATTTTCCTTTTCACTTGTTCGAACAAATATCAATTGCCCAGGAAATCGATAATTTTGTTATGATTTTATCCATATCCCTCCAAATGTTCCCTACTCTGTTTGGCTAAGCAAAACTCCACAAAATAGTGACGTTAAAGGATAAATATTTGAAAATTGAATTTCAACTCGCTCAGTTTAAGAGGCTCCAGTCCGTCAAAGATTCATTGGAGGTTCACTGTGTGCAGCGGCAATTTTAATAAAGTTCCACGTTTTACAACCTTTATCAAGCCAGTGCTAAACATTTTGTATATCAGTACTACTTTACGATTGTATTTTCTAAACTGATCTAGTAGATTCCTAGCTTAGCATCTTAATATGAGTTAGCACTGGGCCGACAAAGCTTAATACCGAAACCAGTCGCCAATAAAGGGTAATTTTTAAACTCAGTTGCCGCAGCACACAGTCTTATTTCTTTCACCGAGTCTTGGGTTCAATTCCCGGTTGGGCCGACACTCGGGGGTCCTTTAGGTTCTGCCTTTGCTCTAATATCTACAAATGGTTCAACTTCCTCGTCTCAGTGTCAGATAAGGACTTTAAATCAGATAAGGACTTTAAACCGTAGTGTCCCCGATTAGTAGGGTTCATGCCCGGCTAGAAGATCGAGACTCAAATAAAGTTACTTGCTTACTTTTTAGGCCATCTGCACGGAGGCTGGTCTAATGGCCTTGCGTGAACGTCGAATGAAGGTCACAAATGAAGACTTCAAGAAATCGAAGGAAAATGTACTGTATCGCAAGAACGAGGGCACTCCCGAAGGACTTTACTTGTAAATACTCTAGATCATGATACCCTTGAACTCGTGTCACTTCTGTTCAAAATAAAATGACTATTTGAAGCTATCTTTCCTGATGTAAAACAATGCAGCGCCAAGTCGCCATAAAACTTCTAATAATTACTTATAGCGTTTATAGGCTCAGACTGAGAACGCGTCGGACGTGGCAGGACGTGTGTTCACAACGAAGTGCACTTTTGGTTTAATAAAAAGTTGTAAACCGTGAATTCTTTTGTTGTGAGTTCCATTGCTAAATGGTATGAAGTATCCGTATTGATTCACGAGCTTTGAAAAGGGACACTTGGCCCAACTTGGATGACATGTTGAACAGACAGCTACATGTCGCTGAAACAAAACACAAATCGGTAACTGTTCTACCTTGGGTGCCAGAGGTCATCTGCGCTCTGATTGGTCGAGCGTGCGTGGAGCGGTTTCCGCTCGACCAATCAGAGCGCAGATGACAATCAGATCTTTCTGCGTCTCGAAGTTCGTTGACGAGACCACAGTCAGAACGATATGGAAGAGGCATATTTTGCGGCAAAATTCTAAGTTTTAAAGGGATAAATGCGCTGTTTGTTTGCTTGGAAGGAAGTATGTGATGGAGAATTTACTGGGCTTTGTGGAAATGTGCCTTTTGTTGCGATTGGTCGCGAGCTGTCGAGCTGGGAGATGATTTTGTGGCGGTTGGTCTGCTATTTCGGCGATCGAGTTTCCTGCCTTCCTCTTCTCTTCTCCCTTCCCGCTTCTTCCGAATTTTTCTTCGCTCTTTTCTCGCCCTAAAACCCCTCCGATCGCGCTCAAAATGCACACAGAAGACAACAACAATGTGATCTGAAGGTAAGTGATCTGTATTTGTACATTTTGATTTATTGAAACCTGATTCTTCATAGTCCCATACAAAGTCTTTAACAGACAGTTTCGATCAACCGAGTCAAACGTCAGTTGAACAAAAAGTATTATTGTCACACTGTAAGCTTGGGTAGCCTGTGGTAATCCATATTTTAAATTAAAAAGAGAAATTTTTAATATAAAATATATTAAAAATTTGATAACGGCTTGGTAGCCAATTGCAATTAATTTAGAAACGGTAATGGCGGGTTAGTCTGGGATGGTGTGACAGCTCGTTCGGCGCGGCGCTGGCGTTCCAAGCGATAGGAGTCATTAAGCGACGTTATCGGTTCAGTTGAAACATACACTAACTGTTCGCAGTTCTCGATCACTCCAGTGTTTAAAAACACCCAAATTAACAGTGGCCAAGCGCTCTAGTGCAGATTGAGACTGTGGAGTGTTTATATACTGAGAAAACTGACACAGTGAGTCACAGTACAGCAAATAGCACGTGTTTTCCCTGCGAGGTGGGTTTTCCTTTGTGACTGACAACTTTGCATTGGTTTACTCCGAGTTCTTTAACGACTTTATATCCATGTTCGTCTGGTGTTCACCCTGCATAACTTACCGTGAATAGGATTACAAAGCGTTGGGCCGTATATCTGTTTGGCGAAATCTGTCTAATTCCCTCTATTTTAATACTTTGTATAAAAAGCGAAGACTTAATAGACTGGTCTTTGACTTTGAAGCATATTAAAGCATGTGAGAATACAACCTTTTTAGAATATGGTTTATCTTAATTGCCAGTACTAATTGTGTTTGCTTTTATTGTTCCAAAGTATACAAGGCTTTTAATTTATACAGTAGAAGAAATTAAGATATTTTCATGAATTGATTACAGTCTTCAGATGAGCGGCAATGATCGCATCAACCTTAATGTACCTGGTATGTTCTAATAAGAAAACAACTATCAAACTCAAAGGCCCTACCATGACAAATCTTCAATTCAATACATAAGAAATATGCAAAATGTGCTGAAATACCAAAAGTTCGAACGAAGCAAAACGACGGATGACCACTGAAGCGATTGGCCATGCATTGTTTCCAGAGCACGGTATTTTTGAAATTTTCGTCTGGAAGATTACGCTTCGAATTTAATCGAAGTCTTTAATTTGTTACGTTTTAAAGCGCGAACCCCAATTTCGTAAACTGTTAATTTATTTCATTTTGTTTTGCAAAAATGTGTTTTATTGATTTAAATATAGTGTATTTATGTATGACTCGAATTATGTTTTAAAAATTTAGTTTTAAAATATTCATTGTACGCAACGCAAATTACGGTATCTTTACACCTACAGTACCAAATGATTTTACGTTGAGAGGCTGTTGCACTGTAAACGTTAAAAAAAGATGCAGTGGGAGACCACAGAAAAAGAGACAGTTACAAAACGCGAGGTTAGGATGATAAAGACTGGAAATGGGAAGATTGTAGACGATATTTACAATACTTCTATCGACAGAAACATTGAGGACGGATCGAGTCCGTTCCATTCAATCGAGCCTCCAAGTCCATTTCATGATACAAATTACGAGCGAATTCCCTTTGATGAAGATCCGAAGAGATCCGAGGGAAAACCCTTATATAGATCTGGATCAGAAATGAATTCCACTGCAACACCAAAACGAAGGAGTTTAGGGAGTGATCGGTCCTCTGATAGAGAGAGCAGAACTGAAAGAAAAAGTGGTGCGTCGACACCCACCAAGAAGTCGAGCGTGACAGTGCAGATGGGATCAAGGAAAAGTTCTGCCAGTTCGAATTCGTCGAACAAAGGCAGGGAGAAACAAGGTAAGCCGATATTTATTTTTGCTGATACAATAAAATGTCTGTTATTGTATTTGTGACCTGTTCCCATGCCACTAAATATATTTAGTATTTACTGTTTCAATTCCTCGATTGTTCCAGTATCTCATTTGTCGTGACATTAGCTTTTCGCCAGTAATCATATATATATCTTTAAAGCATTAATTTTTAAAGCACCCAAACTCCCATCAGTCAAGAAAATTCAGTTAAAATTGAACACAATTACATGAATAGTGTGAGGTTTAATAATTAAACAATAATTATTTTCTGGTGCATGGGAGGGGGGCAGTGGAAAGGGGGTCTCATCATGATCACAAATTCATTTCAAGAGTCATAAACAAATATGTACGTTTTCATGCCTCTGAAAAATACTGGTCGTTCAAATTGGTAATAATGTTGTTTCTCCCATATTTGTGATTTTAAAAACAGAGTGCTTCAATTAACTTAACTAGTCTGGAGTATTATGAAGACATGTATTTTGTGCACAGCACCACAGGGGCAGATCCAGGACTTTCAAAAAGAGGGGGGGGGGGGCCCAACGAGCATAGAAGGCGCAAGCTTTCAAGGGGTGTCTGGGGGCATGCTTGCCCAGAAATTTTTGAAAATTTGAGTCTCTAAAAT
>JANSTR010146210.1:0-11398 GCA_025434805.1 Antipathozoanthus remengesaui | reverse complement strand
CCCCCCCCCCCCCCCCCCCCCCCCCCCCCCCCCCCCCCCCCCCCCCCCCCCCCCCCCCCCCCCCCCCCCCCAGCGCTAAACTCTTCTAGAAACTTTTCTTAGTAGGTTACTAAATTTGATAGGAACTTTTTGAAATACCCTCCATCCTTTTTTCCATATCACACACATTACTCATAAACACAAATGTATTCCCACTTACAAAGATTTAATACAGTGCTTGATTTTAAAAAAAAACAATAAGCAAAGTTAGTGTTGTTTGCATTCTGTATAGTGAAGCATACTTTTTGTTTTCTGGTTGTAGTTTTTTCATATTTTTCCCAGACCTCCATAATAATTTCCGTATCAGTGTGTGACTGACAAATTAACTTTGGAGGCAGACCAATTTATTTTACGCTCGCAATGCCACCAACAAGAGAGACATCCGATTGGTTCTTGCGAATATTTATTGTTTTTTTATCCAGTCAGAATGTTTGAAAAATTTGCATATTGTGTCCTTTTTTTGCGCTGTGTTCACTAAACACTGTGCTGCTCCCAGCCCATGTGTACTATCAGCATCAAAAGTAAACAAGATTGTAAAATTATACTATGCGGTTACAAAAACAGCTATTTGGTCATTTTCTCGCCACAGAGGAAGAAGTTCAGTGGTGGCACACGTGTGTGGGAAGCCTTGTCCCCAGTCAACAGCTCGGTTGTTTTTGCGTGACGCGGTTACCTATGTTTGGTGGAGGCCAAAAAATGCTAAGTAACCAGGCAAAGGGAGCGAACCGAACAAGGATGACTGGGAACGAGGCTAGTGTGTAAGTGAACTGATAGGATTGCCTACGTAGCCGCGAGAGGAATTAGGAGGAGAGAAGAGCTGCCTGAGGGCTGCCCTGAGTCAGTAGTCAGCAGCCTGACAGAGTGTTGTGGAGTGTTGTATTTCTGAACAAATATTAGTGAGTAAACCCCCTCTACGCTGTTTGTATTGAGCAATATAGTCCCGAGGCCGGAAAAGTGTCCGAAAAGTGAACATTTGCCCGAGGCAGAGCCGAGGGCAAATGTGAAACTTTGAAGACACTTTTTCAGACGAGGGCTTGTATAACTCAATACAAAAAGCGTAGAGGGGGTTTATTTATTTTATCATACATTAATAATTGTCTTACTGGAGCGGAAAATTGCGAGCGATGAACGCAATGAAATTTCAAGGCAAATTTTGTTGAACAATTTGTGTTTTGCGGCATAAACGTTTTTCTAGCTTTGTCTTGTTTGTTTTTGTTGTTGTTCCAAACCTAAAAGCTGAATTTTCGACCATTTTTTCGCAACAAAAAACGAAAACAAAACAATTTTAATTGCTTGTCAGCGGTTACAGGTATCGAAAAATAGTGGCCCTGGGAGCGTGCATCATGTGATCGTTTCTGACCAATGGTATTACGTGTTTTCAGTATGAAAATTATTGTTGAATTATAATATCTGATAAGAAGCCGTAAGGCTTATTTGAAACAGCAGACACCCTCCTTTCTGTATTGCTACGTCATGTTGGCCCAGATGGAGGTCATTAAACAACAGAATTTTAAAATTATCTTTTGTTTTGACCAGGATTAGTTTTAAGGAGCAACGCCCAGCCAGATTATATTTAGAATTTGCAGTTTTACAATAATGATGTTTGTGGTAAATAGGCGCCACTGGTCGATTACGTATATTTTAAAAGTTCATTACAATAATTGCTTTAACGATTATTTTTTTGGGAAACGTTAAGAAAAACACTAAGGGACGAATCATTATTTTTTTGGAGGGGGTATGAGAAATTCCGAAAAAATTGTTGGCGAGCTCAAATTAATAATGAAAATAAATTGTTTGGAAGCCATCCAAAGAAAAAATAAATTGTTTGCAATTGCATACAAGAATTTTCAGAAGCTTAGGCCCCGTCCACACGGATACGAATTTTTTTTAATACGGAGCTTTTTCTTTCCGGATACGGCTTAGAAATTACGAATTAGTAACGTCCTTGTCCGATTTCTTTAGACTCTGCTTTGATTTAATCATTTTAAGATGAATCACGTGACGAAAGCATACAAAATTCGCGCTGAAAAAGGTTTGATAGCTCATTTTCAGCCTCCCTGGCGCACGTTTTAGTGGCTGAAGTTGCTAGAGAAGCCCTTTGTACTAGAGTGAATACGGATACCATCGTATTCGTGTGGACGGACAAATTCGATTTGAATACGCTCCGTGTGGACGGAAATTTTTTGGAATACGGAAAGAAAAAGTTGCGCATTCAAGAAATTCGTATCCGTGTGGACGGGGCCTTAGTATTTTGTAATTTCAGCAGTATAAAACTCCGATGTGAAAGATCTGTCAGTCACTCACATTCACTATTCTATGCAGTGACAGTACAGTCATTTGGTCTAATTTCTATGGAAATGTTATATTCATCAGTTATAGTTCCTATATTAACATTAAAAAAATATCCATAATCAACCAATAAAAGGGTCACTGGAAATCAAAGACTTCAAAGTGAGGGGGAATCTATAATAGTATAAAACAAGGGAAAAACAACAAATGGAACGTACCCAAATTGAAAATCAAGACGAGAAGAGTGGACAGCGGCATAATAACCCTCCATTGCTGGGAGTCTGGAAATTTTCTGAGTTTTCCAGAATTACTGCTGTTTGAGATAAAAGATAATGTTAAAATTTTAAACAGAAGCTTTCTCTGCATGCGTTGTATTTCTCATAGTTCCTCTGAATAGCAGTTCCAAATTAAAAAAGCTTAAATTTATTCTATGTTGTCTTCCTCCTAGGTCTCTTCAGAATGGTCAGAAACCTGAAAGTATATCACTAGGATAAGTACGTAAAAACAGTGCGACTAAGTTAGCAAAATAACAAAATCAGTGGCAGTAGGACCACTAGCAAAATTACAAATCCAGCTAACAAATTTTCCAAAAAGAAATTGTTTGCAGCAATATTCTTTTCAAAAAAATAGTTTGAATGAAGATAGTCACAGGAAAAAATTTTTTGCTTTTGGAAATTCTCATGGCGGGAAAAGTAGCTCGAGCGCGCACATTACCCGACGTTATGGCGGGAAACTAGCTTGAACGCGCACGTGACTTAATGGCGGGAAACTAGCTTGAGCGCGTACGTCGGTCACTTAATGGCGGAAAACTTGCTTGAGCACGCACGTTCCTTAATGGCTGCAAACTGGGAACCTTACGCAACGACGATGGGTACGTCAACGAGAACGGCTGTTAGATGTTAGATTCCTGGTTTCTTTTTCCTTCTTATCTATTTCATTTATATTTTGTGACTGCGGTGAGTGGTAAACGTTAGAAGTGTTGATATTTGAAGCCGAACGAAGATCATGTTAGTTTGTATTAAAATTTAAAGCGTCCACGTTCTCTTCAAACCCCAAAATTGAGCGTTTCACGTTCTGTTTACCAAATGCTTTGCATTTATCAGAACTGGCCGGTCCAATCAGTACAATAGAGTGTAAATCTCGAGTGTTGGAAACTAAAATTACTCCAGTCGATTTTTATAATACTTGTTATCTGTAATCAATACCAACAACAGCAGTTTTAGTTTCTCTCAGTCGAGGTTTACCCTCCATTGTGCTTGTCCGTCAGATCGGCCAGTTCTGTTAAATGTAAAGCACCCTAAGATTTGCTCAAACTGAATTTAGGGACATGTTAAAATACATTACAAAATTATAAAATTATATAATTACAAAATTATAAAAATATTTCATTTAAATAGCGGAGGGGTTGGTGCAATGGTAAGATCTCTGCCTCCCAACCCAAAGGTCCCAGGATCAATCCCCAGCATGGTCGAGAGTTGAATATTTGTGCAACCTTCTTTCCCGCTAAAGTTCACTCAGCTTTCATTCTTCCGGGCTGGGTAAAACGAGTACCAGCATACATGGACCGCTTTGAAGCGGCTGCCTGATGCGCCTATATGCTTCCGGTCCGCTGGGGGTAAAATGATCATTGTAAAGCGCCTTTGGGTATATTCATATGGGAAAGGCGCTTTATAAATGTACCACTTTACTTTTAAATTTTTCACTGTTATTTGTTATTTTACTGATATTTACATCCCATTACGTGTACTAACTGATATATTAAGAAAATCATAAAGAACACTTGGGCTGAAATTCCCAAAATATTCAAGAACTCCAAACTTGGACGTTCTTAAATTGTAATAAAGAGTGTGAACGCATTTTCCTTTAAGCCAGTTTCAAATAGCTTTCGTAGTCCAACATTATAACGGAAACTTAGCTCAAGAGTCATTTAAAACAGTAAATAAATTATTATTTAGTTGCTGCTGTCGCCGCTGAAACTTGAAAGTCACATTTTAACCGTTGAAATTTTCATTCAACTGCGCGAAATTCAGTAGACGATTGCACGCTTTTTTAAGAACAAACTTTATAAGAACAACCAGGCTGAGATTTTCCCAAAAAATTAAGAACAAGCTAAGAACAATCGGCCAGGCTGAAATTTTGATAAGATAAATTTAAGAATTTTATTTAATCCTTGTACAAAGATTGAGGTTTACATACTCTAAGTTCATACTAGATCTGTGGTCGAAATGCTGGAAAATCCAATAGGTAAATACAGAACAGTGTTTTAAACGACTACGAACAACTGAACTGCCGGTAAAATATCGGTAGATCAGTTGTTAGTGGTCGTATAAAACACTGTTCTGTATTTCTTAGCGCCTTTTTATTGTTCGGGCAACTAATCCACTGTTTGGATTTTTCAGGAAATAAGAACAATTTGAAGCTGAAATCGCCAAAAAAGTTAAGAACAGCCCATCCTCAGCCCAGCCTCATCCGAAAGTTACTGCTTCTTATATAAAAAAACGTGTATGTGATGCCTGGCCTGTCACTTAGAATGCCGTACAAACGATTCGTAGTGAAAGAAGAATTGATGTTATTTCTGTCAGCTAGTGTAAACACAGAAGATTCTCTCGTCCTCATCCCGGTGACGTACATACTGGGAAGCAATACGAAACAAGGTGCGAGGTTGCAATGTGTTCGTTGTCTGCCCAGACGGAGTTATTATAGCACTTGAAATTTTAGCTACGTGTGACGCTCACTTTAGTCGTTGATGAGTGCTTGCAAACAATAACAACAGTAATTCGGTCTAGCGAAATAGTTTTCCATATTTATTAGAATTAAATTAAATTTAAATGTTATTTGTTCAGCTAAAAATTACATCTACTTCTTAGTCAGTCGTCAGAATCTAAACAGCCTTGATTTATCAAAAATGATCGAAAGATGTAAACTGGATGACAGAATCCGCTAATCATAACATTACAACGTCGAGGTTTTGAAAGTGGCTGGGATTTTCGCGACTACGTACACTTGAATGTGAAATCAATCGGCTTGCTCATTTGGTTTTCTATGCCCAGAAGAATATCATTATAGCGGTACAAACTTTCGATGTGGTGATTTGTTTTTTAAAAATTTTTCGTCCAATTGTTGGAGCTAAAAAACGTATTTAAAATGTCCAGCGTATTTAGCACTTGTTTTTAGTGTCGATCGGCCAGTCAGAAATATTAAGGGCGGGACTTTAGTGCGTGGGCGAGAAATGGGTAAATGAAGCAACCGGACAATGGCAAGATTTGTCAACTTGGAATCAATGAATTTTTCTTAATTTAAATATTCTTGCGTATTCCACAATAAAATATATTATGTGAAAGTGCAAGCCGGCTTGTTCCCAGTGTTAGTTATCAATGCACAATGAGAAATATTGTCTTGGTGAAAAATTAGACTCTAAATTCGATTCAGGTTTTCTATTCGATTCAGTTTTTGAAGTACTTGGCATTTTTCATTAAAATTTCGCTTTGACGACCATATTGTAATGAGAGACTCCTTTCGAAAAAGAGCACCTGCCGCAAGAGATGTCAAGCAAACTCGATCTGGATGGCCGGATTGACCGCGATATTTGTTCGAATACTTAAAACTGCCGATCACGTATCGCTTCATCGTTCTATTTCATCTTCTACGTTTCACACGTTACTGATATGATTTAGCGATATATCGGCTTCGAAAGCCGCTGATGTATACGTTAAGAGGGTAAGGTTTCAAAACAGCCAACGGCGCTCCCCGCAAGCAAAAAAAAAATTGCAAATTTTCACATAATCTTTTTCTCAAGAATGTCCCCCGACAGAATGTTTTCCAGACCAAAAATAATTTTTAAAATAACGTTCTTCCGTCAAATGTTGAATTTTTGTTTGCGATAAGGTGGCGTTTGAGATTAGATCGCAACCCAAGCAAAACCGCTTTTCATCGTAGGATTAATTTATTGGTTTTTGTAGCAAAATACGAGTTACATTCTACATTCACATGCCTTCTGTCCACGATTACAGCTCGGCATGCGGTTTCGAAATTGCTGGACGTTTCACTTCTGAAGAAGATATTCTAATTTTGCATATTGTATATTGTACACACGCTTACGATTCAAGTTCTTATTTACATAATTCTACTTTTTAGTTTAATTTACAAACATTCGAAAGGTCTGCCTCTAATATTTTCATTTAACTATAAGCTTTTCTGATATCACACGGCGCGACTGCACACAATCTAAATTCGAATCCCTTATCTCCCCAAGTTTAAATTCATTTTTCCGTGGTTTCTCAATATGCTGTTGAAGCGTCATAATTTCTATCGGACGTTTTCCATTTATTCCCTAAGTACTAGGAAAAAAAATCTGTTAAAGTTGAGTGGCGTCAAATTTTGAATATCTACAAACCTTTTGCAGTCGCCGCCGGCAATAATATTGAACTCGAAAGTGAAAATAAATCGCGCGACTAAACAATTTTCGACTTAAAGCAGGCCATCAGAACTGAACTTGTGTTTGAGAATTACGCTTCTATCGGAAATATGCCAAATAGCTCAAGGTGTCTTGATTTTTATTGCGTTCGCTAATGTGTATTTCAAAGGGTAGAAGAATCACAACTTCGATGGTTTAGACTTGGTTAATTTGAGCACTAAAGAAGGAATTATTGTCTTTATACTAATACAGCTAACTCTGCTGCTCTTTGAGTGACCAGGCAGTGCCAGACAATTAAGTAAACCTTGCAATATCTGTGATGACATAACTAGGTCGCACACCCTTTGAAACCAAAGCATCTCAGATCTTAGCAGGTTCAAGCTAAGATGCTCATTCTATAATCCGCTTTTGTTTCATTATATGCCTGATACGTATGTTCAATCACCTTTAAAAACGTTATGATCTTATGTCTCATGAATGACTTTCATTTCTTTCTTATTTGCTCTCTCCAGTTGGCAGCTCCACTGATTACCAAAGTTTCATTCTCTGAAAAAGACATAATCATTAAAATGGTTCCATTTGGTTTCTTCGCTCTCTTGGTCATAGCCCGCACCACCAGCGGAGCTTGTCACAAGTCTAAACCCCCTCTCCCAAAGCTGATCGAAGGCCTTTTCCAAGTAGCTGTGTTTAAGGAAGAATCGATTTGTATATCTCATATCATCGCGGTCGGGATCCCGGGTTTCATTTAAACTGTCGCTGAACACCTCACGGGCCAAAGCCACATTACCGCAAACAAGAATTCGCTGTAGTTTGCGGAACTTGACATCGGCGACCCCGTCTCGACCAAACGCATATGTCCCTCGGACTCCAAGCGAAATAAATCCGCAGGACCGTTTTTCGCGTCCACCAGTGTGTTTCTTGCTGTTCTCTGATGATTCCCGCTGTAAAGCTCTCGCCATACCTTTTAGTTTAAAATATTCCGCTTCGACGATGAGTCTTTCTCGTTCCACGAACTCTTCGGGAAGGGCCAGTTTGGAGTTTCTTAGGTAATCCAGTATGTATCGGAATAGGACTCCGTCCCGATCGATGAAAAACCGGCCCCTTGAATCTCGAGGGATCTTTTGTTTCCCGCTAAACATGGCACTAAGGAGAGAGTCCGAATCTTTCAGTAAAGTGGGAAGAGAGGTCGTGTATAGCTGTCCCCCAACATTTAACTCGACAACAGCCGGTAAAATTTGATCGGGGCCTCCTTTCGGCGAATTCATGCTTTATGTTTAAGATTATGCGACTAATTTTTTCACCGCTGAAGCTATACAGCCGAAATTTGGTACTAATCGCATTCAGGAAAACACAGCAATAGTATCTGCGCATGCCCAGAAGCTGTTTAACCAGGAAATTATGGGCTGTATTTTCTTTTTTAGAAAACAGCTGGTGTTTTTAAAATGAAATAAAAACAAAAAGAAAAGACAATACGCTTTCTTTAAAGATTAAATAAGTTAAATATTTCACAAATTCCAAAATAGTTACGTGTATTTGTTCCGGTTGGAATTTCTTTTCGTCCATTCCTGGGTCCGTTTGATCTCCTAATTAGAAACATAAGTTATAACCACGATTTTCTGCCGTCCGAACAAGAACTAAAGACCATGCATATTAATCTTGAACCACGGCTATTCCCTGAATATCCTAAATATTTCGTTTTGGTTGTCAAATTGTCTGTTTTTACAAGCAACTTATCACTCAAACACTGGAGGTCGAAACCTCAACGATTAACAGGATTTACTATACAAAGATCAGACGTTTTCTTACAGGACTATATAAATTTTATAATTAATAATATGTTTTCCCTTCCGCCCTATTTCAGTATTTGATCAGTTTATTTCCTGACGTACAAAAGCGTGCTTCTTCGCATTACGCATGGAACTTTGGTTTAGCATACCCCGTGCCAGGTGAATTTATTTCAATAATATTATTATTTTATCAAGTATGTAGCCTTTTAAGAACCGTGTCAGCAAGGTTCTTTTTCATTTCCTCTTTCCTTGTTTTTTTTTGCAACCATGCATAACCAATCAACAACAAATTGCAGTTTCATATGACCAAAATTGGACAAATTATATTGTTTGACAGAGCGATTCAGTCCTCTTTTTTTACGTTACTGGAGTCGTATTCGTTTTTCAAAAGATCTGAATTCTAAAATAGCGTGAAAACTGCGAGAATAGTACCTAAGTACAGCTGATTTATATATTTTAATTAATCACTGGTCATAATTAAATTAAGGTTGGTCTCAACCTATGGATTTTCTATATATTAGGAGAATTTAATTCTGTCTTTGGCAAACTGGCTTTTAGAAGTATTAATGTTAAGTTTAGCGTGCTGCATGTAAACCAAATGTGTGGTTTAGTAGATAGCTACCGGTACGCTCGGACGAATGGCTGAAGTGTTCTGTCCAACTTTACAATAAAGGTGAACTAAAAAATATACAGTACTGAACAGGTGTTTTAGATAAAGTTCGCACTTGCCTTACAGAGAAATTCATCAACTGGTCTTCTAATTAATCTAATATGAACGTTTTCCTCTCTAACCCACAGTTATACTCTATCGCTGTTTGACTTCAACCTCGTTGACGACCGTTGTTGACTCACTGGACAGTACTGACGAATAGAAGTGCACACTTTATTTTTTATATTAAAGAACTCAGTTTTTATAGGCACATTGAAGCTGAGATATGCCCCGAGTTTAAGAACTTGCAACACCTGAAAGTACAACTACGTTTTTGGGATACAGAATCAAGTAAATAATTCATTTTCTTACTGGTCTTTGTTTCTTTACCACGTCTACAAGCCGACTAGCTAAATGTACATGTCACAGCTCTTGACGTTCATTGCATGTAAAATTGATTTGAATATACATTGTATAACAAATTGGCTGTGTGAACAGGCTCTCATTTCGAGAAAACGGGAAAATAACGAGAGAAAGGATTTGGAAGAGAGGGGACCGTTTTTTAATTCTCTTCACTGAACAGGCTAATAAGAAGTGGAAATCCCTTGTCGGGATATTTACATCTCACTGCGTTTACTGTCACAGATATATTTAAGAAAATTTTAAGATCATTTGAAGTTGAAATTTCAAATAGTGTATGTCTATACGAACACTCGGCCTTAGAAGCTCTTAGAAAAAAGTATAGTGTATCCCGCTTCAACAAACAATTATAGAGAAACAAACTGACATAAAGTATGAAACTTTATGTCACGTCTCTTACTCCGGCGTTCTGTACTGATCTCCGACTGGGACAATTTAGTTCTCAAATATATGAGCTTTCGATACGGAACACAACATGAAGACAATTATTCCGTCGCAAACGAGAATATTAATTCTTTTCATTGCAAACCCTACCTAAAAATTCAGTAGAAAGTACTTCATCTGACTGGGAGTTAAGAAAAGCTTAACCTTTACTTCATATCAGTTTTAATACCTATTAAAATTTTTCAAATTCACTTCTAGAGTTTTTGCCAAATTAGTATGGAAACTAGGCCTGAAATTTTATTTTTCTATAAATGTTCCGCTTCCTGTAGCATGATTGTTCAAAGAATTATGTCTAGTTTATTTGTGCAGGTTCTATTTTCAGAAGTAGCTCTCAGAGTCAGACTCTGTTTCAGCACATTTCAAGAATTGTCAAGAGGCTGTTTGTTGTTAGTAGTATACTTATTAACTTGGGACTTTTTAACGAAGTACGTGGGAGGACAAGCCAAAGCGAGTCACCATGATTGCGATTTGACAGTCTTAACTCTTGTTTTCTTTTGTGATATGAATGGGTGGCAGTCCTACGCTACACTTTGCCAACACTTAATTAAAATATTCCTTATCTGTAACCTTTGATACTTATGACATACAGGTACAATTTCGGCAAACGGCCATAGCTTTTGTTCAGAAAACGTTACAGTTTTTAACTAAGTTTACCATACTGAAGTATCTTTCCCTTGAAGCTTGGCACTCAGTAATAGAGAGACTTAATTTCCATTTAATAATAATCTTCTCCCCTAGGGTATATGACATTATAACGACATTTTAATTATATTCGATAACTGTTTCGAACTTTGCGGACGTCATACTTAAGAAGGTTGTAGTACAATGGCTACAAGACGCTACCAAAATGTGCTAACTTCTGCGATGCAAATCAGTGTCAAACCCTTTTAGTTATTTCGATTTGCTTATTTATTTGATTCTGGTAAATTCAGGGATACAAGAACACATTAACAAGAAGAACATTAGGAACAGAACATATTAACAAATGTAAACTAAAGACTTATGGCCCTAGGGCATTTTCGGTGGCAGTGCCCACCCTCTGCGGGAACAGTATCCCATGCAAAGAACCTCGGGCAATCACCAACATTTACAACTTTTAAACCTAGTGTGACCTGGTCACTGTTCGTGTGTTAGTGTATGTCTGTTTTTACATTTGTTTCTTGTGTTTTGCAGAATTTTCGTTGCAAGATTTGTGTCATATTTAGCAATCGGCGTGTGGCATGACAGGAAGTGGTTTTCCCTGTACTTTCGACCTATTGTACTGCGTAGTTTATATCACTCATCGGGTATTCAGTCAAGCCGCGCCTAGTGTTTTGTCACGTTCTGTTTCTACATACCCGTGATCTTCGTTCATCT
>JANSTR010146199.1:0-11400 GCA_025434805.1 Antipathozoanthus remengesaui | reverse complement strand
AGATCATAAGTGTGATTGTGAGTGACGGACTGTGGTGTTGTTAAAATGTTCTGGAGGGGGCCAGTTGATTGTTTGTTGAGATTGACTGTTGAGATTAAGATGGATTGAAATGTCTAAGGAGTAGAACTGATTCCATCATTACCCTTTATTGCAATAAAAATAACTAATATACAAATTTCTCTATGCATGGGTTAAGATGGGTTTAAATTTATAACTGGTTACAGATTCCTTTATAGATTAAAATGGATTGAAAATTATAAGGAGTAGAACAGATTTTATCTTTACCCTTCACTGATTTACAGATTCCTTTAGGTGTTGAGATGTATTGAAATTTATGAGGAGTATTACATATTCCATCGACAGAAATAATTGTTTTACAGACCCCTACACAGTTTAAGATGGATTGAAATTTACATAAACAATTTAGTCAATTGGTCAAAAAGGCATTTTGTACAATAGAAGCGCTGTTTTTAATAATTTAGTCATTTTACAATATAGTTTTTTATTGTGTAATTTTTCATAATACTTTAATATCTCAATATTGTTAGTAGGTGGATATCTAACTTTTCACTTCTTTGTTCATTGATTTCATGTCGACAGTCAGAGCTCCTATTAATAACAAGAATTTCATTAATACTGAAGGGTTTACCCTAACTAGAATAAGAGTATCTATCTTTGAATTGCAATTAAACAGAGAAACGTCGTGTACATGCTCATTTCAATATTATTTAAACCCGTAAGGTAATTTAAAGAAATGTTCTGTTGCAATTGTCTTTCTTATTAAGTATGCAACAGATGGCAAAATATACCAGCGGAAGGAATGAGGAACAATTTTGTGCGGTATGGGCACTCAGCTGTGCATCACAGCAGGTAAGTGTGTTTGGCAATGACCTTTCTACCGTAACAATTGAAGTGACTGTATTGTGTAAAGGACACTGGCACGGGTTTAATTCTGGCATTGTGTTAAACAAGTGCCCTTTATTGAACGTATCATAAAATATCTAAATGTTGTCTTCTGGTTTTTTAAATGGTAGAATGTGAAACGTTTGTTCTAAACGTTGCATGGGAGAGTTCACAGAAATAATCCAGATATTCAGGAGTTCCACAGCTGATTCCAGACATTGCGAAAGTGTCAATAGAGCCGTCGAGACATACACAGGAATAAATGTTTAAAGTATTGTACTTGTAAAGAAACCAACTTATATAACATACTTTTTCCAGCACAATCTACATTTTTGGAGGATTCAATGGGCAAATGCTGAACAGTGTGTTGACATATTCGTTGGGCAAGTAGCATCACTGGCCATTTACAAATCCATTTTTGTGTGGTTTTATCAGTAGTCTTAGGAATATTACTCAACGTTTAGTTTGTTTAAACATTGCAAATGTGAAAATTATATCCCATTCTGTGTAAAACAGCTAATTGCAGCCTGTGGAGGGACAGAACAAGTTGCAGAAACTCCTACGACTCAACAAGTTGTAAATGGAACAAGGAGAAGAAAGTGTGTGAATTGACTACACGCTTTAAAGGTAACGAAATTCAAATAACGTTACAAGAAAATTGTTTTACAGCTTTTACAACAGCCCACAGCAGTTCAAAGTTAGTGTTTTATAGTGTTGGTTTGATTTATTCCGAAACAATATTTTCGTTACTAAGTCGTTGCTTGTCAGTGTGTTGCGGTATATTTTAGGGCCATCTTAGGCGATTTTAAGGTGATTTTAGATTACGAGTTTTCCCCGGTAGCGAAGAAGAGCAGGATGGCCAGTTTATTTCTGTATATGGCCAGTATATGTGAATCATAGGTCATTGACTCGTTCATCTAATGAACGGTTCTCCGCACCACGAGGTTTCTATTTATTTTCTGTTTTGAAGTTTGATAGTCATCTGTAACTTACAGTCGAATAGTAAGTTTACTCTCATTTGCAGCTATTGATGTTTGCCGCCGTCACAGCCCGGATTTTCGATGCCAAGGGAGCGCTTGGTGTAAAGAATACTGTCATCATTGCTCGCATGAGGTGTGCCATTTTGAAGATTGTACTAGAAATAAAACAGAATCTGAAGTTTGTTATTTATCAAATAATGATATTTGAATTTTTGTTTCGCATATGATGATTAGTGCTTTACATATATGTAATCAGGCGTCTTACCATTTTTAATGTATTTTACTTCCGCAATTCAAGAACTGGCATTTTTTAATAAATTAGGGATATCCTTCAAGAATTTGGATTTTGCCTTCAGAGAAAAATTAATTTAAAAGCGCCAAGTTATTTACTCAAAATGTGTCATCATGTACTCTTCTTGAAAATAGCCTTTTTCCTGCTAAGCGAGTCAAGTCTTCGTAGCGCTTCTCTTGCAAAATCGCATTGTATAATAAGCTTTTTATAAAGCACCCCGTGAAT
The DNA here is from genome assembly GCA_025434805.1 of Antipathozoanthus remengesaui. NCBI lineage: Eukaryota > Metazoa > Cnidaria > Anthozoa > Zoantharia > Parazoanthidae > Antipathozoanthus > Antipathozoanthus remengesaui. Next base: position 9,000 of record JANSTR010146199.1, on the reverse strand, counting down.
GGAGGACACCCCATGTATGTCTCTAAGTGACCTCTGTTTTCATTTCAGGAGAAGAAGATGATCTTTCGCCCAGACCAGCAAACTTGTAAGCACGATGCTATGTATGCTTACCTCTAAGTCAAACCATCAAAATGGATTGTATTTTCGATAAGAACAAAACCAAAGACCTAGCCTAGATGGAATAAATAACAAAGTCTGAATAGTGATCTGTTTCCTCTAAAGAAGGGTTTTAGTAAACTGTCTGTGTTCATTTAATTATGATTTAACAAGCTAAATTTTCAATGAAGAGAAACTAGAAAGCGAAAATCATTTGAATCATTTTTGAAGTTTTCTTGTAAACTCAAACCCTGGTAATGTGTATTGGAAGCGGAATTGATCATATTTTAGAGTGTTTTTTAGCTGTTGATCGTGTAGTCTTATTGTATTTTGCTTCTTGGTACAGCTTCAAAGCTACGTGTAGACTGCGGGCAAAGAAAGACCTGTGAGGCGTGTCTGACGAACGAGAACTCTGTCTTGGAAGAAAAGAAAGTGGGAACATGTTCATGGTGTCAGTCAGACAGGAGATGTATTAACAGTGATGAACGATTGGCCGTGTTTCCTTATGGTCGTTGTCTACAGTGGACCAAGCATTCGTGCGAAGGTGAGTATTGATATTGCATACCTATATAGGTGGTTGTCAACAGTCGAGCAAGCATTTATGTGAAGGTGAGTATTGATATTGTATGCCTATGTAGGTGGTTTTCTACAGTGCACCATTGTTTACAGTGTTGCGTGTTCTTGATTAGAGGTCAGATGTAGGAGCAAGAAGTCGTGCAGAGACTGTCAGAGTCTTCCTGGCTGTGGCTGGATGGATAGCGGTCTAGGTACAGGACTGGGCCAGTGTACGGAGGGAGGATATGATGGACCAAAGAAATCAAGTTTGATGAACGCCAGTGCTCTTTGGTTCTTCGTCACTTGCCCAGGTTAGTGAACCGTATATTATTGGGGTGAAAGCCGTGATGCATTTGAACTGAGAAAGGTTTGTAAGAGTAGGTCTTCTTCTTTCTTGGAAGGTTTTCCTCGTGTTCTCGCATGAATGTCAATGCCATCAAGGACTAAGATATGATTTCTATACGCAGATAATTGAGAATCAAAATGACGGGGGAGCATTTAACACTATATGAATTCACGATTTCGCGAGATTTTAACCGGCCCCACTGGGCAGGCTAAATGTAGTTTTAAGGCAATTTAACCGGCTCACAGTCAAAATCGGCTAATCGACGTTAATGTGGTATCCTGAGGATGTGTGTATGTTTGTTTACTGATTCAGTTTTGGTAACTTAGCGGTTGCACTGGCACCACAAGACTGGGAAGTAAGAAAATCATGTGATCACACTAACTCATGGCTTTGTTTTCATTTTAGAGTTCGTGCAACTCAGTTACGTGATTTTCTCTGATCCTAACTAGAGCTTAGAATTGCTATTCGCGGATTAAGCTGTTTGCCCTTGGTAGTTACTTCTCTAAAGATGTTGTGAGTTCAAAGGAGTGAAACTATAATCACTTTTAGCCAATTAGAACCTTTAGAACAATATGTACAGTAAAACAGTTCCTTCATCACAATAATGTGGACAAAGCACATTTATAACGAGCAAAATTAATTCAAGTTGTTGTTTTCATATAGCATGTCAGTGCAATGGTCACAGTAAATGCTACAACAGCACAGAGTGCTTTCGATGTGCCAACCACACTCAGGGTAAGCAAATCTTTAGTTTATTCCAGGAATAATCCACTTACCTAACATACATACACACACTTACCTAACATACATACATACACACATTCTGCAAGGGCTTCAGAGAAAGGTTCAGTCAATGCTCATCGTTTTCTCTATGACCACTGACTAACCATAGTTTGAAATGATACGTAGGTTCTTTCGTTTATTACATGTGATTCCACATCAATGCCGTTGCTTTTTGTTTAGTTTTTCACAAAATCTAATTGTTTTTGAAAAGGAGGAAAAAGCTCAAATATTACGTTTGACGTTTGCCTAAATTAAGGCGTGTTTGGACGCAGTGTAAGTATAATAAGTAAAGGCCTAATTTAGGAAAGTAAGTTTCGTCTTAATCTTCTCCACTTGATTTTATGTCAAGCTTTAGTCAGTTGACGAATGAAAGTTTGAAATTTGTATATGCATTGTAAGATTTTGAATTGTTGGTTACATGGTATTTTGTGATAATTCTCACGGGCTGTGAACTTTCATGCAGTTTCGAAAACGGTAGATTTTAAGCTAATTAATTTACAGCACTTCGATGTGTATTTTGCAAACCGTCAGAGTGCGTGTACAATTGATAATACAGCTGCTTTGGCCTGAAAGCTCACCGTTACTAGCTTATGCAAGTACATATAATTGAAGTGAGACTGACAATTCGTTGTTTAGATATTTATCATCTTTTATGTTTTATACCGCTCGAAATTTTAGCATTTAGAAGTTTTTGCCTTTTTATTATAATAATAATAATAATAATAATAATAATAATAATAATAATAATAATAATAATAATATTAACAGTATAATAACGGTAATTAATAGTAATAATAGACAAATTGTAGAATCTTTTTACGAGAACGTTTATGGGAGGAAATCGATGAAAAAATAGTGGTTCCTATTAGAATTCTAGTTACCCTGGTTGATCCTGAAGAAATTTATTGTTCTGCCATTGTACACGACGTTACTTAAAGTGTTACCCTACCGTTAAACATATTGCAACAGTATTATGCTGATCAACTATTAAAATCGCAATCCTGATTCTTCAAATGCATGACGTTCTCAAGTGGATGAATTGTTTTGCTAAAGAAACCCACCCAAGAGCAAAATGCCTGAAGTTATAATATCTCTGTAAAACATTCTAAACAGTTTTTTCATTTCCAGTTAGAACATATATCATGGTCATGAACGTATGTCATGGTTTATTGTTTTTAAGTATGGTTTTACTGGTCTCCTCCACATTATTATAATCGTCATTATCACGTCTAACATCGTCACCATTATTGCGCCTCCACGAAAATGTGGTAAAAAATACTATACAACTATTATTTATAGAAATCAAATAAATGAAGTGTGTGTAGGGGGTTTATTGAATGTCTTGCCAAACAGAACAGGGAGGACCTGAAAAAATCCAGATTCACTGAGGGGTGTATGGAAAAAAGAAAGATTGCTTTGCAAATAAAGGTCATCTTTGAAAATTCATCATTAAGCAATGTATTTGCAAGTTTGGGATGTCCAGCAAGTGTCCATGTATCATAGCGTGTACTCTTGAGTTTTACCAGTTTTAGTGTTTACCCTTTACCTTTAAGAATTCAAAGTTTCCGAACTTCATCAGAATTCTGGACCACTGACTCCCTGATAGAGTTCGACAATTATTTCAGAAGTTGAGATAACTTTGGTTGTTTGACATGATTTGAGTTAACCTTCACATGTGTACAATTTTGCATAATGTAAAGAAGCACAAACGTGTCCAATTTCTCTTCCTCGTTAGGCCCAATAGCGTATTACTTGTGGTTCCTAATACCACAGAGCAATATCAACGGTACACGTGGGTATTGTTTTTAATGAGCGGGCCCAGTCAGGTTTGACAGACCAAACACCATAGGTAATGTCGCTTGCTTAGAACAATCTCAACACAAAATTCGATCAGTTGCTTTGTTTTGTGTAGGGTCCAATTGTGAGCATTGCATAAGTGGATACTATGGGGACCCAAGGAACGGACAGTCATGTACAGGTTAAGTACAAACTCGACTGTTTTGTGTACATTTAGGTATGAGGGATTACACTTAGGGGCCGATTACATGGGGAGTTTCAGCCCGGGCTGAATCTCAGCCCGGCTGTGCGGGCTGAGATTTCATTGTAATTACATGACGAATTTCAACCCAGGCTGAAGGAGCTTTAGCGTGGGCAAATTCCGAATCAAAACAATCAAAATGGCGCATATCAAAGTGAAACTGTTGGAAGTAAGCGCTTTGGTTGTTTCTCAATTCGATTTATTACTTGCACTGAATTTCCCGGCAGCTTTCGGGGAACATTGCAACCTGCGAGATGATGGAATGCCGAAGAAACCTGTCTTTTCCAGCAGATATGTCAATCAACCAGAAAGAGCTACGGATATCAAAAGATGAGACATTCAAGTGACAAGTGTGGCATGTTCATCGAAAATCAAGGTCTGTTCTGGGTGGTAAATGGGTGCACTGGTGGTAAAACATGATATGGGAGAAAGTACCAGAGTGATGTTGGCGGAAATATTTTCGTCTGTCCAAGGAATATTCTTAAATGAATAATTTAACAGAAGAACTTCGTCTTTATTCCCGGGTTTCATTGCACCAGATCCAAACTCTCTCCCAATCATTAGGTTCAGTATAGATAGACGATTGGCAATAACACTTCACTATCTGAATTAGACACGGTTTCCTTGTGGATGATTGCTAATGTCTTAGTATTCATCAGTGCACTGCATCAAACATATACACTCAGCTGAGTGTGTGCAGCTATCGACATCAAAACACAATCACTGAACATGTTCATCCTATTTTGACTCCAACTAGATACAGAGTGTGTTCAGAAACGAGACTGTTTCAGTCCCGGTCACAGTCCCGGCTGAATTTTGATTGCGATTACATGGAATATTTCAGCCCCTTTAGCCGGGCTGAGAATTCCATCCCGGGTAGCTCAAACCGGGCTGGAAATTGCAGCCCGGGCTGACTTTCGGCCGGGGCTGAAACTTTCTTCATGTAATCGCGAACTCATTCTTATAAGGATTTCTTTAAGATGCCGGGCTGAAATCTCAGCCCGCCCAACCGGGCTGAAACTCAGTCCGGGCTGAAATTCGCCCATGTAATCGGCCCCTTATAGTATTTGCTCGTAAAGTCATCCATCTTGGTGTACCAAAGTCCGTACAATCAGTAGATATATATGGCCATCGCATATACTAATTACAACGGCAAATGTTTCGAATATTATTTGGCCAATAGCTCGGTTATAAAGTACCCTATTCTCCAACAATGTTTGTCATTTGTCTATTTTCCTACATCAAAAATATTACGCCAATATCAGTTTGTTTTTGGATTGTTTTTTTGCGCATGGGCTCTGAGCATGAGCTGCCTTTGATCATCCTTGACGACTAGACTAGTCCTCTCGGATTTACTTGTCGGATCTCTTTTGATAACTTGGCTCCTCAAGTTAACTTCCTCAGTTCCTCAGAGCCACCCAGAACCACAACAGAGGAAAAGCAAACAACGAGAGCTGTCACTTTGCCACTCACTGACACCAAACATGCTTCATTAGTCTGTTGAAAAATGTGAATTATTCTTGATAATCCAGTAACACTTCAGCGATTACTTTTCTTAAGAAGTTCGACTTTTTCATAAGTTCCGTTCTTCGTCCGGCACGTGGCCAATTTTTAGTGTTGTTTCCCCAAAGTTTTTTTAAAAGGGATATTTTACATTTTTTGTATTATGTCGAGTTCGACCCGAGCCAAGGTCAAGTGCAAACGAGAAGACGTACACAGTTGATATAAAGAGGTTCTTGAGAAGCGGACCTGAAAAAAAATCATGGTTCTTGGAGTTGGGTTTTACTCGTGCATTTAAGTTTTTAAGTTCCTAACTTATATTTTAAAAATGTATCCATACATTAAATTGTTTATAAACTTAAAGAAATATCACATACACAATAGGTTTCAATGAAAGGTATGCGCGGATTTTAGCAATGTTTTAGCACAAGGGACTGGTATTGATCTAATTTCTTTATAATTATACCTGCGGTGCATACATTAGTAAATTCCTTTTTCAACCCCTCACTGCTCCAATGAAGGGCTAACGCTGTAAAGGTCAGCTTTATTCCAACCTTACGGCGCGGAAATTTGTTTTTTCACCATTGTTGATTTTATTATACGTTTTACCTACCCCCCCCCCTCCCCCCCAACGCATTCCGCTATAGTTTTGTAAAAGCTATTTACATACTGAATAAAATGAAGGTGTTTTTAGTTCTTCGTATCACTTTCCGAGTTGAATTGACCGCATGCGAGTACCTGGGTCGAGGTCTCAACTTTTCTTCCGGCTTATAAGTTTCACTGGCATGGGCTGTTCTGTTAGCAACACTCACTGGCTTTCTATCTTTTGGCTAAATTTGCTGATCACATGGATTAAATGAATATATTTGAATCAACATATGCTCTGTCGAAATATTGTATTTAGAAAACAACTACACCAGTTTCCTGATAGACACCTTGAAGAGTACTATTGCCCGATTATCCAGGAAACGGACGTTCATCACGTGTTACGAGTTTGTGAAGTTCAAAGCACTTTTTACAAGGTCTCCTGTGTCATAGTTTTTAATAATGGTTATTGAACCGAGCGGATGTCTTAATTGTATTTAAGTAAAACTCGAATTAATTCTGTAAACACTTTATATGAGATAATAAAAAAGGATTTAAAAAAAAATTGAACCGAGTGGAGTGCAGTTTGGTCTGAATCCTATCATAAGCGTGATTTCAAAATTGAACGAGCGCGCAGCGCGAGTTCGATTGAAAGTCACAAGTATGATTTCAGACCATAATTGCACGACACGAAGTTCAATTACCAATTAATTATATCCATTTTGAAATCTCTTTTCATAATCAAGTGGTAATGATTTTTTTTTGTCATCCAACAAAAATGTAAGTTATTTAAATCTATGTCATTCATATTTCTGTATTTTGGAGAATGGCATGTCAAACTTTTCATTATTTTCAGCATTGTGCACAAAACAGTGCGATTACAGCTGAAATCCTGTTTTATGTCTTTTATGGAACCGATCAAATTGCAGGAATCACCAGCGATTTCAAAATGGATAAAATTTAGTTTGCTCGCTTTTTCAAAAAAATGAAATATATAAAAATATGAAACCGACAAGTTCTAATTATATAAAATTCAATATATTTGAATTTCCAAAGTGTGAGCCGAAGAGTTAAACTGATTTCGGAGTGGCGGCCATTTTGACACTTTGGTCTTTCTCATCAGTTTCCCCGTGTTCCTTGCGTGCTACAGATACAGTCTACTCGATTCCCCCAACACCACAAGATATTGAGTGATGCGTAAAACTTGGAAATATATAATGATAAATGAAAACTAACCAGTAACAGTTCCACATTCAATACAGTTATTCAAAATGAAAGTATGTATATCCCAAACATTTTCTGATTTTAACCGCTGCAGGACTTATAACTCACTCGAAGTTAAACTTATCCTGAAAATATCCTGACATTGAAAAAAAAGATACAAATATATAGGACGTAATACACTCGCATATATTAAATAGGACACACATATATAGCGTATAGGACCTTCATAAGAAAACCCAACTTGGACAGCTGTCAGTGAACCATTTGGTCTCACTGCAGCCCAGCACACAGGTTACCTTACCGTACTTCACTTGATTTCAGTACCAGACTAAGAGTATGTCTTCGCTACGCACTCACCCGCAATCAATATCTTATCTGACAGCATACACCCTACCGCCATGCATATATATACGAGTGAAATATGATAATTAAAGTAGAAAAAAAAATGACTTTTCCCATCAATCCCACCCAAAATGCCGTAGTTTACGCGCGTTAAGAAATTGAGGTTCAAGTGCTCGGGTTTGTGATTACGTGATCATATGTTTTGTGTACTCAGCTGCTCATAAAAACGACAAAAATAAATGAATGACTCGATGCTCACCGAAACCGCTACACAGAAGAAGGCAGTTGACATTGAAGGCTTCTTCACTGAGCAAGGCGACGTAACGCGCGTAGGATGACGTCATGGTAACACGCAGGTTTTAAATTAGTCATTTTAAAGACTTATGAGTTTTGTTACGCTTGGAATTGTGTAACCAACGGAAACAAAAATTAAGTGCAACACAACAGCAAAACAGTTACCTTGGTTGATTTTGTTTTATCTTTAGAAAATTTATAATAGTTTGTCGAGTCACTTCCAATATACTTTACAGTTCCCTGTTCTCGCGTTTTATTCTGCTTGCTGCGTCTCGTTGGACAACTGGAGAGAGGAAGTAGGTGTATGTGAAGTAAGTAGTGATACGTGCTTGGAAGGTATAATAAAGCAGCTGAGACGTGACGTCGAGCTACGACCTGCTTTAAAGGGAACTCAAACACAAGTGGCTGTTTAATAGATCTTTATAGCCTTGATTCCCTTGATTGGCAATCGTGTGACGGACAACGGGAAAGTTTGCGGTGGTCCCTTGAAACAATTTAATGTCTTGAAGACCTATAAAATGTTAGTAAGTGAAAACTAGATAACCACCTTTCTCCTTTGAACAGTGCTCCTCTTCCTGGTTTCGAGCTAGCCGGAAATACACTCAAGTCGTGTCAAGACCTCAAACTGGTCAATACTGTAGACGATGCTCGACTGAAGCAAGAGAACTCTTTTGTGGTTTATCAAGTGGCGCGGGAAGGCCGGAGCAGTCATGTGAAGCTAATTCTGTTTCAGTTCAGTTACATTGAAGTTAAGATGATTCTGATGTTATTTATTGTTTCCCAACTCGCTTTATAACGGATTTATACCATTAATACTCGTGAAACTTGATCTAACGCGCGCGCTCTGACCTGCTGTTGGTTCGAAACCCGTTCATGAAAGAAATAAAAGCTGAAAGCTTCTCTGAACAAGAAAAATAACAAATATGCAAATATAAATATCACCGCCGACTAATGTCCTCATACAATTTTTTACCATAAATGTCAGTCATAGAGTAACAACAGATTCAACTTTTGTAAACTTTTTACAGCTTTTCACTGATATTGAACTAACTATTTTAATAAAAAAAAATTGGCACAAATTCCAATTGTTCTTAATAAGGATTTCATAGAAGTGCTTTCATCATATTTACTGTTCTGTAACTCTGGAGGTATAAAACGAATAATAGAAATATTTAGTAGTGGTAGTTCCACAAAATACCCGTACCCCCACCACGGACGGCATTTCGTAATCCCGAAG
>JANSTR010146188.1:0-11401 GCA_025434805.1 Antipathozoanthus remengesaui | reverse complement strand
CCCCCCCCCCCCCCCCCCCCCCCCCCCCCCCCCCCCCCCCCCCCCCCCCCCCCCCCCCCCCCCCCCCCCGCCGCGCCAGAGAAACGTCAGATTGGAGTTTCTCGTGGAAAAAATCGATATGTACGGCTTCTTTGACTCGTGTGATACTCCATGGTCTCATATTACACAGCTTTGAGAATTGAAAAGCAAGATTAGAAAACACGACAATATGGCACAGAAAGTATACAACAGGCAATTATGTAACCTGAGCTGGCCGAGTCAACAGCACATCTCTGTGTATCTAAACTTAACTGAGTTGACCAGGGTAAGTGAGTCAGTGAGTTACACGGGACAAGGTTGGCCCTGATGAAAGGTTAGCCCTGATGAAAGGTTGGCCCTGATGAATGGTTGACCCTGATGAATGGTTGGCCCTGATGAATGGTTGACCCTGATGAATGGTTGGCCCTGATGAATGGTTGACCCTGATGAAAGGTTGACCCTGATGAATGGTTGACCCTGATGAAAGGTTGACCCTGATGAATGGTTGACCCTGATGAAAGGTTAGCCCTGATGAATGGTTGGCCCTGATGAAAGGTTGGTCCTGATGAAAGGTTGACCCTGATGAATGGTTGACCCTGATGAAAGGTTGGCCCTGATGAATGGTTGGCCCTGATGAATGGTTGGCCCTGATGAATGGTTGACCCTGATGAAAGGTTAACCCTGATGAATGGTTGACCCTGATGAATGGTTGACCCTGATGAATGGTTGACCCTGATGAATGGTTGGCCCTGATGAATGGTTAACCCTGATGAATGGTTGGCCCTGATGAATGGTTGACCCTGATGAATGGTTTGCCCTGATGAATGGTTGGCCCTGATGAATGGTTGGCCCTGATGAAAGGTTGGCCCTGATGAAAGGTTGGCCCTGATGAAAGGTTGGCCCTGATGAAAGGTTGGCCCTGATGAATGGTTGACCCTGATGAATGGTTGACCCTGATGAAAGGTTGGCCCTGATGAATGGTTGACCCTGATGAATGGTTGGCCCTGATGAATGGTTGGCCCTGATGAATGGTTGGCCCTGATGAAAGGTTGGCCCTGATGAAAGGTTGACCCTGATGAATGGTTGGCCCTGATGAATGGTTGACCCTGATGAATGGTTGACCCTGATGAATGGTTGGCCCTGATGAAAGGTTGGCCCTGATGAATGGTTGGCCCTGATGAAAGGTTGGCCCTGATGAAAGGTTGGTCCTGATGAAAGGTTGGCCCTGATGAGAGGTTGGCCCTACTTTTGTGAGCGAGTGGCTCGGCTATGAGGGTAACTGATATTCTGGAAGAACAAGTGTGTGTTTCTCATGTAAACATCATAATTATTTATTTGCCATTTGATGTACATATTTACAGAGGACTAGAACTAATGGAGGCGAGGAGTCCCCAAGAAACCATTAGGCTTTTAGTGAAGGGAACTCCTCATTAAATTAGAATTGTAATATAATAAAAGGTATTGGACACGGTTATGCGAGTCATTTATTTTCCTACGTGAAGAAAATTAATCTGTAAATATCTAGGACATTTAGTCGTAAAAATGACGGTGCAGAATGAGCTAAACGGTTCGCTAAACGGTTTGCTATAATGCGTTTTGTAAAGAAATGTTGGAAAAATTGGTTCGCCCAGGGCGGTAACCCTTCTACCCGAGACAAGGTCTCTTCATATCAAGTCCCGTTTATGTGGAGAAAACTTGTCCCGGGTAGAAGGCTCACTCTCCCAGATGAACGTTGACCCAGTTAGCCGAATCAACGGCGCATGCTCTATTGACCGATCGAGCTGACCCGGGTAAGTGAACCAAAGTGTTTACATGGGAAAACGTTATCCCGAGTGACCGGGTCAGGCGGGTAACCCTTTTAGACGAGCCCAGTCTGTGTTTCTCATATGTTCGTTTCGATGCATTTCCTAAAATGTGGGAAAAGTTGGATCGTCCAGGATAGCTCGGGTAGGTGGGCGACTCTTCTAGTCGAGCCAACTCTGTGTTTCTCGTGTAAACGGTTCGATGTATTTTGTAAAGAAATGTAGAAAAGTTGGCTCGCCCAGGGTAGCTCGGGTAGGTGGGTGACCCTTCTAGTCGAGCCAAGTCTGTGTTTCTCATGTAAACGGTTCGATGTATTTTGTAAAGGAATGTAGGAAAAGTTGGCTCACCCAGGGTAGCTCGGGTAAGTGGGTGACTCGTCTACCAGGACAACTTCTCTTCATATAAATGGAGCGTAAATGAAATAAGGAATAACCTTAAGCGACAGTTTAAGCCAACTTTAAATGGCCTACAATTGCCTGATTTCATATCGAGCCGGAGACTCCCATTTTCCGCAAATGTCCGCTACTTCCAGTTTTCGCCCAACTTGACATAAAGGCCGGCGCACATGAGAGAAAACGGCTGAGTAAAATGTCGTGCGAGGCCGTTTGCTCAGCCCTTTCCCCGTGTGTCCGGTGAAATTTGCGTGAGAATTTTGCCTTGCGAGGCCGCGAGAAAAGTATCCAGCATGTTTGATGTTGTTCTCACGGTCTCGCGAGGTCAAATTCTGACATAAATTTCACCGCACATGCGAAGAACGAGCTCGGCCTCGCAAGACCTTTTACTCAGCTGTTTCTGTCGTGTGCGTCGGCATTTAGTACCTAGCTTCTCGATTTAACCGGCGTGAGAGACTGGCACTACCGGGTATTTGCAGATAGTGCCAGTCTCCTGCTCGGTATAAAATCAGACAATGAAATGCACGCTGTTTGACGAATCACATCCGGTGTACGTTTTAAACATTTTTGACTGCGAAGAAAGGATGTTTTCTTGCGTATTGATCTGGGAATGCTTAGACAAACAATTAGTGGCAATTACTTTGATTAATGTTGTGTTCAACTAACCTTGACTACGGCTGCTTCCAGGCGACGTTGTCATAAGAGGGCGCTGGCCTGGAATATCCAAGAGCGGAACGTGAAGCAAGGAACGTGCCGTCGCCGTTGGTGCTCTGATAGGCTGCAGAACGATAGAGGGCTGGAGAAGGCCACTGGTTACAGTTTTAAATCTCATTTGCTGTTTGACTTGGTCCCCACATGTCTGAACTACTGTAGTGTGTAGTACTTTGGGGTACATCTTTGCTGCCGCCTGACTGGAATTACAGATTTGCTGCAGATTTGTTGCACCACACTGATTGCCAAGTCTTTGAGTGGTCTCTTCAGAAACGGCAGAGGCAAGGCCATATTTTGCCAGATTTGCTGTTCGTATTCCAGTGCTGGAAGGGCGTGCATGAATGAAGGTCGTTGAAGGACGTTGGTTACCCTGAACTTGACTATTTTGCACCGACTTGTGACTTTGTGATAAGGATGATGTGTTACTCATAACAGGGTATTGAAGCGACTGTCGTAAAATCGTGGGTTTTGTGCCTTGGGGAAAAAACAACGCTGTAGAAATTGTAGGCGGACAATCATTTGGCTTTCCGGTGAAACAATTGGACAAGGGATTCTGGTGTATGTTTGGTAATTGGTTTTGTGTAGCACTGAGAGTAGCCGTGTCTCCCGCTGGAAGATGATAAATTAACCAATTACCTGAATTAGCCAAGGGATAAAGCGTCTCTTGAGTGCTGACGGGTCTTGTCTGGTGGACCACATGCGAACCAGATACTGTTGATTGGCTGAGTGCATCTGCGGTCGATACTTTGCCATTGCTTTCATTGAATCGATTCGTGGAAGCCATAAGTTTTAATGATCTGAGCAAAGTTGGTCCTTTATTGGTACTCAGCACTGGGCAGCTTGACTCCCCCAAGGTTGGTCCTTGGTTGGCATTCACCACTGGCACCAATGCGCAGCTTGACTCGCGCAAGGTTGGTCCTTGGTTGGTACTCAGCATTGTGCAGCTTGATTCCCTCAACGTTGGTCCTTGGTTGTTACTCAGCACTGGGCAACTTGACTCCAGCAAGGTTGGTCCTTGGTTGGTACTCGCCACTTGGCAGCGTTGGAATGCCTTCTTGTTCTTCTTCCCTGATCGTCCGTCAGTCGTACGCTGCGATGAACACCCGACACGTACAGAACTTGCAGCTTTTCCTAAGCTACCATATTTTCTTTTGTAACTTACTGTTTCAATAGAGTTCGGAAGTTGGACTATAGAAGCTGGGGAACTTACAGGAATTGGTAACATCAAGGAAGTTGTGTTGTCTGTTTTTCGTTGGACTTTCATTTGGTACAAAGCCAGAAGACCAGTTAACCTCTTCAATAAATCAAGCGGGTTCGGGCCTACTCTTGGCGCTGTAGTGATATTAGTAGACCTTGTTACATCCGTCTGAGGATTGAACTGGGTTTTGCTAAGAACTAAATCCTTTGGTAGACCTTCACTGGGTGCTGATGTAACGCCCGCTTGGTTTGCCTTTGACCTCATTACGGAGGTGTGAATGGTGGGTGGGTTTGATGGTGTACAGTCTTTTATTGCCTGGTTCTTACGTGACTCTGTGAATTGATTCTTTTTGCGCGATTTTTTGCTACGGTGCTGGCTCACGGACAACACTTCGCAGGGTTTATTTTTTTTCAAAACTTTCTTGTGTGGTCTATCACCTAAACTGGATTTCACAGTGCGTATATTCAGACACTGTTGCTCACTGGAAACGCTCGGACACTTCATCCCTCGTACGCTGGATTGGCTTTGGGGACTTGCGACGTTGGCGCTTTCTTTTGCAGTGATAACAGAGCGCTGCTTCCCATCAGATTGCTGTTCAAGCGCGTGACCAGTCAGTGGCACTGCATCTTCTACACACTCCGGCAGTCTTTTGCTGGGAGTATTGTAACGTGACTCGGCCCTACTCTGAGCATCTTCGGTCACTGCAGTTGTTTGAATATTTCGATCAGCTGAGTCATTGCTGTTGACACTTAGTTGAGAAACACTGCGACTTTCAATGAACAATTTGTTCTGTGGTTTCTCCATAAAATGTGCCACCAATTGTTTCACGGTCTTGAATGTCTTGTCACAAGTCAAACACTTCTTGAGGTAATCCGAGCTGTTCATTGGATCACGCCAAGGTTGCTGTTGGCTTTGCACGTCAGGTCGAGACTCACCTGAAATAAAACTCGTGTATAATGAAGCGCATTAAGGATTTCTGTTCTCTCCATTAGTACAACTACTCGATCCCTCTCAATACTGGTGTTCAATTCTCTTCCCTTCACTAGCTATGCACCAGCCTCCATCACTAACAGTCAGCCTCCATCACTATATGTGACACCGATTCCTCATCACTCCATCTTCTATGCTCCCTTCTTGACTTACCTCCTTGCAATTGGTATAGCACACATGTGATTCATGCTCAACCCTCCTCCAATCTCCCTCCCCTCCAAGATCTATGGGGGAAAGGGGGCCAAACACGTTTCGTACATTCTACTACTATGTACTAAACCTTTCTATTACTTTACCAAAATCCCAATCGTGTCATTCTGTAGTTTGCTTGTCAAAATACTTGGTTACCCTGCATGTCTGGTCATGGCCAGATGATTCATTATTTAATAATGAAGCCTGTTCAGCACAGTTGGCAGGGTTCCCACTCATAGGCCAGACTTTTCAATGACCAAAACGTATTTTTCACTGACCCTCTAGTTAAAGAAATGGCATTACCTTTCCTAAATCCAAGATGGCGGGTTTCCTAAAAATGATATGCGACTTATTTGTCCCCAGGCCTTCATCAAAAAATTGGCCCTACATTTGTTTGAGCTAATTGCCAAGAGTACGAGTGCTGTCTCCGAACCAAACACACTTCGGATATTTGTTACGGCAACTATTTTCTAAGCAATGACAAAATTCCCTGACTTTTCACTGACTTGACAAAAAAATAGATTTTCCCTGACTCAAATCAAAATTCCCTGACTCAAATCAAAATTCCCTGACTTTTCCCTCCGTGACCTTGAAGAAAAATCGTTTTTCCCTGACCCGTGGGAACCCTGATAAATAAACATGTCTATTAAATACAACACACATACATATAACGATATTTATGGAGTTTTTTTGTCTGGCAGTCTTCACCAGTACACTCGTGATAGAGTATTGATGTCAGTGGCAGGTTATCAGTGACCACATCAGAAGTGCGTTGGAACTTGGGACTTACCAGTTCTTTGTAAGTAGTTGACTGCATACAAGATGGGAGTTGGCAATGGTTGTCCAGTTCTCTGGAGGATAACCGAGAGGGGAACTCCAAACACGTGCTTATCTGTGGAAAGAATTATGATACAGATATGAGGAAAATGTGAGACTTAGCAAAACGTAGACTATAGTTATTTGTAGTATTCTATACACAAACATTTATCAAGATATACAACTATATGTAGGCACTATTAAATCATACTTCTCCACAATGGAATACCTCTACATTGTAGATATTGATTATTGAACCCAAATTACAATACTCTTTGGTAATGTGTTATTGAAATCTCTTTAATAAACTATATTTTGAACTTGGCATAATTAATTTAGTCTATTTTGTTATATAATTATTTATTCATTGTAATTAACTCTACTATCTATGTTTAGTTAACAAATCTGTGAAGGACATTTTTTTCACTAGTTGGCCCCAAGCAATTCAAGTCTCTGGCTTTGGCCTTACTTTTGAAAAAAACGTGAAAATTAAAAAAAAAATCAGATGTTTTGAAAGAAGGAAAGAAAGGTTTGGTTAGAAATATTCCCACAAAGATGACATTGTTTATAACTCCAACCATCAACTAAAAAACAATATTTGTTGTGCTAATTGATACCCTATGAGCAGAGGCCTTTCATATCCCACCCAAAAAACGAGGAGAAAGAAAGAGTCTTTCTTTCTCCTCATTTCTCCATGGGGATATAAAAGGCCTCTGCTTACAGGGTAGCTAATTGAAAGATTTTTGTTGAATCTTACCTCTGTAATCAGGTGACTTCAGTTTCTTTAGGAACTGTGGAAACGACCTGTATATTCATAAGACAAAACATTCTAGTGTCATATTTATTACTATTACTCATGAATTAAGTGAGTGAACAAGAAGAAAACATATGCAAATTGATAAAGTGTATTCATAATTAACTTACAAAGACTAGGATTCCCTCCTAAATTGCCGGAAACCACACTTCCATGTTCAAGTGGTTATTATATAATTTTAAAATTTGCCCTGAACCCCTAATAAGAATTCATGTGATCTTGGGTTTTTATTGAATCGATGTATAGAGGGACACATGGTTGTGTAGTTTTACAATTTACAAAATCATATTCATGGTTGTAGTTTGTGGATTGAGCATTCTGTACACCTAGAATTTATTTTCTCCCTGGAAACTAGTGGAAATTCCTGGAATTTTAGCATAAAACATACTGTAGAAACTCTAGAAAAATTTAAGTAAATCTCTGTTTAATTATGTTTTAATTTACTAGAAATAATTTCTGTCGACAGTGTCCAAGTAAAACATACAAATTCAATTTTAGGGAAAAAATGTCCGAATGGATTTTCCAAATTGTTGATGGTCTGTGAACTCAGATTCTGATATGAGTGTCAACCCTTTCAGCCCCAAACATAACATGTTGCTGAATTCTCCTACTGTAACTCAGTTTAGAATACATAGCTTCCTTCTTGTAAACAAGTTGGGAGAATATTAATTTTGCTTTTCACCTTAGATAGTTTTCTGTTTACTGTATGGTCAATTACTTTATTCTCACATCCAAACAATGCATTCTGTGTGAATGATGTAACAAGAAGATACATGCTCATAAACTCACTGAAAGGTCTTACTTAAAACTCTTACCAGCTCCACATCCCTCTGTGTGAGTGAGTGTATCTCTCCATCATTGCTGTCAGCTTGAGTAGTGAATATTTTCTGAGAACAGCTAGCTGCCCAGATGACAAAGTGCAGATTTTAGTCCTGGGAAGACAAGAAGTTAATTAAATCACATTGTATATTGGCAACAGCAGTATTTTTGGATAACAGGTCAATAACAACTTACATGGAAAAAGTAGTCGGTATAACTGCATGTGTGAACTGTATCGAGTTATGATCAAAGAGTGCCAGTACCCAGAAGGATTCTTGCTACATTATATTTCAACAATATTTATCTAGTAATATGTCCTTCACAGTAACACCAATTTTCAGAAAGTTTTAGAACCTCTATACTGGTATGGGACATTAAACCTTTTGCCCATCTAATAGCCTTTCTATATCTACAACCATCTGAACAGTTAACTCCATGCTCTGAATAATTCTAACCCTTTCCCTACTAAATCCCGATTTCAAATAAACCAAGAATGTCCTAACTTTTGAACCAGTTGACGAAACTCTAAAAAGTGACCATTCATTTTGTTTGTCTCCAAGAGTAGATTCTCAAAATATTCATTGTTTCATGAAATTCAGAATGTGATAATTTTCATAAAGTTTGATAAACTTACTAAATTGAAAAGTCAGGAGAGAAAGGGTTAAAGGAGTCCTAATTATATCCCAAATACATTTTTAACAATTCATAGGGTACTTGGTGCTGTACAGTACAGGTGATTATACATTTCTACAAATGTTCATAACGAAAAGTGAAGAACCTACAAACATCCTGTTCCATTGGTTTTATTGTTTCAATGAAATGTGGCTTCACAAGTATGAGCAAGCCCCGAGGATTTAAGGTACATGTTATGGCTATTACCATAGTATGAGTAACATCCCTTTGTCCATGAGGCTTATTGTTTACAAACTTTCTAATTTACCTACCCCCCCCCCCCCTCCTTCTCTTCAGCCAATTGAGCTTGCACATTACCTACAGTAGCTAACCCTTTCAGCCCCAACAGGACATATACTGTAAGACGTGTTGCTACATTCTCTAAAACTAACTATAGTTTCCTTGTAAACAGATTTTGCTTTCATCTTAGCTAAATGTAGATAATGTAAGCAGAAGATATATGTTGATAAATTAACTGGTGCTCAAAGGGTTAACAAACTTAATTTTCTGTGAAGAAATCATTGTACAATTCAAGTACTTACGCAGAAGAAAATTGTTCTGGTCTTGATGATCTTTCAAAACTGTGCCATCGTACTTTATGTCTTCTTGTTCTTGTTGACAAAGACATGTTATCATTAATATGTGAAAAGCACGATGATTCTTTAATTTCCCGAAGTCTTAACACTTCTCCTGAAACATCATCCACATCATCATCTTCATAGTCGGATAACTCATCATTTGAAGAAGCAGGATAGCTTTCAAGTCCTTGATCACTTGATGCTAAATTTCTCTTATGTTGTCTATTTGAACTGTTAAACACCTCATTTGCTTCAAGGCCATTGCCAAGATTTGATAATGAAGGAGTGCTAAATGTGAGTTGTGAGGGAACATTGTCATACATACTGATTCTACTTTCTGCTAGCATTAAGTCCATGTGAGACAAAGAGGATTTCTGGTCCGGAACATGTCTATCCCCATGTTTGTTTGACATGTTTGTATTTCTTGAACAGTGATAGTCAGCTCTGTGACCAGTTGAATAAAACCTAGTTTGCAGTGACTCATGTAATCTGTTGCTGCCTGATGAAGATGTTGCTCCCATAAGCGAGTTGGATCTTTGTCTTCTTGACCACTTTCGGTTCTTGTTCTGGAGTTTCCACCTTGAGCTCAAAGCAATTAGATCTTCCTCATCAGAGTCAAAGTCTTCACTCTAAAAATAAAGACTGTAGTTTAATCTTTCTGATAAATGTCATCGGAGCTAACTCTATCAAAATCTGGTGATGACGGATCAAAATAGTTTTCAAGTTTTCTTTTTTAACACATGTATGAAAGCAATTGAAATATATTTCCACCTCTATCAATTTAAGTATTGTGCAGTCTTAATAATCAATACCATCATTACAGAGGTTTTTCCTGGTACACAAAAAATGGAGAGAAAAGAAAAACCTCTGAAGAAATTGTTTCAAAATCATGTTGAGCATGCGAGATAAGTCGTCCAGGAGTTTGGACTAGTCACACTAGTTAACTAGTTTTTGCCCCTCACATCATTCTCGTGCATGCATAAACTGTGTACATATCGGCTGGCCAAAATGGTTACCACATTGGGATCCAGCCTCATTGTAAAGTTATATTGTGTAATCCTTTGTGCATGCTCAACAGAATTTCTTCAGAGGTTTTTCTTTTCTTTTCATTTCTCACATGCTAGGAAAAACCTCTGTTATCAGGGTAAATAATCAATACAGTAAAATTGATATTAATAAAGAAAGGGATGAGAGTTTGGGAAGTTAATGCACCTGTTTCATGTATCTTAAATGTGCATTTCAGAAACATCATTCTACAGTCAAACCTCTTTAAGATGGACACTTTCAGGAAGTCCTGGTCTCAACTGTCTGTCTTAAAGAGGTGTCAGTCATATCTGGTGTCCATTTTAAGGGATTTGACTGTAATCACATGTCAAAACAATAATGTGACAAAGTAAAATAAGAAAGTGAGTGATTCCTGCATATATATCAGTTGACCAGACAGATCTAGATTGATGCAGCAAGTCCAGTCTTGCAAACATCGATTTTGTTCATGCAGTAGGCTGTTTCGATTCTTAAGAAGAGTTGCTTTGTTACTAAACTAAAAATGGCCCTGCCCTTTTCATACATGTATTCCATAGCTAATTTATGGAAAGTGATATACTATACCAGTACACATACCCTGATGTGAAGGTTTAACTTTGCACATCTGTTCAACGTTTGAAGGCGTCTGAATAGTGAAAAGAACTAAATATAAAAAATCAAGTAATAATTACTCATTATTAGATTGTGTCATTATTTTGTAAATTATATAGAATACATGTAGGATATTATGTTTACACTGCTCAGTTGACTGGTTGCATTGGAATGTGTGTATCAAATTTAGTGTTCAGTTGCTCCTTTGTCATCATGGTAGATCTAGCTCAGTTTTTTTTTCTTCTTCTTCCTTTGTAAAATTGTAATTGTAAAAAAATGTAAACTATCAAAAAATACAGCTGATCCACCTTGACTGGGATGTGCTACCTGCGCATTAGTCTGGACATGTAAAAAGTTACTATTAACCCTTGATACCTTAAAACCTTGAAACCTTAAAACCTAGTGAGATTTGCCAAAAATGTACTGTCCATTTTTTGCAAACGTTTTTTAGTTCTGCCCTGAAATCATAAAATTAATGATTTTTTGTTTAAATACTGACATTTCCAATCTTTTGAACAACCTGCAGTTTCTCTTGGTCTACTTAAGTATAAAACATCACCATAACCCTCTGTGGGCCATCAGGCCATTGGCATGTATGAAAGTATTTTCCCCTGCATAAAGCTGACAACTAAATTATTTGCCATAATAGAGGGAGTAACCATTAAGGTTTCGAATCCCACCGGGGACAGAGATTTTTTCTCTTTCTCCGTGTGGGGCCCATTTCCTTTCTAGGGCTATCGCTCAGAAGGAATTAATTGGGTAT
>JANSTR010146177.1:0-11403 GCA_025434805.1 Antipathozoanthus remengesaui | reverse complement strand
TGTGGATTCGTTTTTGCAGTGCGGCCCTCGAGTTTGAATTATTGAAGTTTGTGCTGCTATCATCTGTAATAAACTCTTCCTAGCGCGCGAAAAGCATAAAAACGCTAATAAAACATACAGAAAGGATGATAAAAACTTCAAACCTAACACACAGCAATCGTTAGCGCTTTTCTTAAGGAAGGTGTTGCTTATCTTATAGAAATTTAAAGCCGTTCCAAGTCATTCTGTTCTTTAATTGCATTTATGAAAACAGAAACACGTTGGGTTTGTCCTATTAACCGTAATCTCGATTAGCAATGTGTGGAATCAATAGTCTAGTCCTATCGATTGAACACTATGCTACTTTCAGAACAAACAAACAAGCTGTATGTATTAAGCACATCCGAATCATTTTCTAAAATCTAATCAGTCAGATATTTTTACGGATTACGGGTTAGAGAAGCTATGCCGGAAATAAATTGGTAGTCACCCCTGGATATAAACTGGCATTCTGTTTTCGTCCTGCGTTTCAACCATCATTCCTTTTATGCAACGAAACAGCTTCGATTTCAAACAAATATTCCACAGCTACAACCTTGTAATTTTCTTCTTTTGTTCCATTTTCAAAGCTAAGACTTAGAAGCAAACTGTCGAACGACAGAAGTGTTTTGAAGATAATTTTCTCGTTTCCGTTTTCCTTCAAAGCAAAGTTTTGTAGTTTCTGCTCAATGGTTTGCCACATCGTTAATAAACATTCGTTCGGTAGATAATTGTTAAATACTTGCGTTGTTAAATAATAGCATTTTAGTTGCCAGGGTTTGTTCCATATATTATTCCAATACCATTTCAAAGTGTCCAATGAAAAAGCTGTTATACATATTTTCCAAAAGAATATAGACAACGGCGTAGATAATTTATAATGAAAATATCAGTAACATGTTGCATAATAACACTGTGATACCCATTTTCCTGTAATTGTATTCTCGTGTTCATTGATTTTAATATTTATTTTGCGTATCGGATGTTTTTAAACTTAAAAGTACGGTTTTTAAATGGAGCCACTTCAGTTATATGCATATACCGCATATTTTGCCAAAGATATCATTATATACGTTGTAAAGTCTGTAAGGAGGAAAGAAGATACTTCCGAAATGTTAGAATCTGAAAACCTCTCAACATCATTTTTTCTCTTTAAGAAAATATGGGGCATAGTCTGCGTTTGATCATTAGAAAAAGTATTCCAATTAAAAGATTCCATCCTAACATTCGGTTTGTTAATTTTATTACATACGTATCATGTGCTGTCCTATTGCTTTTGTATCACAACAATGTACTTGGGCTGAGAGCCAAATGAACCAGCAGTCTCGGAAGAAAGTAAATAGTAACGTTTGATGTTCGTTTGACATGTTCAAATACAGCTGAATTTTCGCGTATTGCCATATTGTTTTCATGGAAATTAATCGCTCGACATCAACGTATGCCACTGTTGATCTTCCAAGTCGCATCTTCAGTCAAACGGTTGGTGTTAGTCTTTTCAAGTTTTCACAGTTTGAAACAAGAACAGACTGGGTATTCTGCCGAGTGACCAAGGTTGAGAACAAAGAGGCAAGTGAGCTGGTATATTTTCAAACTAATACGGAAAAGACTCACCAGAGCATTTCAGCCTAGAATATTTCTCAATACAAAATTGAAATGAACTCTTATCACTTGATTGAGAGTATTGGCAGGAGTTTAGCACCAGACAGCCACCCAATGGCTGTGGATTGATATCTTCTTGGCATCGTCATTTATAAGTGATAGTTGGCGGAGACGATGTTACTCATCTGAAATTTGGCTCAAAAAACTTGTTACATGCTTTAGTTTTATTTAAAACAACGCTGTTTTAAGCCAAACTTGTGGCATATATTATGCATTGCGTCAATATTTGATTTTTGCCAATGATTGAAAAAGAACTACTTCAGATCTACGTCTATTGCAGCACAATGCTTTCTATAAATGTTTCGTAGAACTGGATAATGTTCACGATAAAAGGAAAGCGGTAGACTATATCCTACTGAGTTATAAATATGAATAGGGTAGGTAATGAATAACTCCAGGTTAATGATATGGTTGGAAAGGAGCCAAAACGCTTTTATAACACTACTGTAATACAAACTTGCCTCACAAAAATCAATAAGAATGTGTTTTGGGCGGAGAAAACATTAACGTATTCATTAACGATCTAGATTCTGAAAAGTGACTGCGATGGCAATTTTTACACAATGCAGGTATTAATTCATTGAAGATCAGTTAATGAAGCTTTTCATTCCACTAAGGTTTAGCTCTCGTACGTATAATTTCGTTGAAGCGACACAAGATTTTACTCAGTTAACAATTATAAAAACAGCAGCCATTTAGAAACACAACGCAAAAGAAGGCGGTACGACGTTGTACTCTTTAGACTTTATAGAAGTGAATTATTTCAGTGCAGTGAATGATCATAGGGACTGTAGAACACTCAGGATAACCAGTGAAATTGCTATTTAAAATTAGTAGAGTTTGTTATTTTGCATGGGAGATAAAAACGGAGCGACTGAATTGTTGGTTGGGTGCGAAATAGTGAGACAGCTCAACAAACATTACTAATTATGGAAAAGTTAATTTAACAACTTAAGGTTTAACGTTAGTGGAGATTGAACTGATTGTAAGAAGTAATTTTTGAAAACAACAAAAAACCAAAGGTTATTGTCTTCGAGGTATTCGGAATGGGATCGAGATAAAACACATGACTTTTACAGTTTTATGATTAGTAGTAGTAGCGACAATATTGGTAATAGTAATAATATTCACAGTAACGGCCATTACAGTGTAGCTCTTTACTTGTAATAGTTAATGCGGGTAACAATATAAGTAAAAAATGCAGTACAGCTGAACCTGATACTCCTTGCATTTCTCATGCTGCATTCTACTGAAACCACCTGGCAATGTGCTTACAAAAACATGTTTGAAATAATAAAACTAAAACATATATTCTAAATCAGTAATAAAGATAAAATAGACAATGAAGTCCACAAAATAACATTATGTTAGTAAATTTTCAAAAACAGTTTTATTTTCAGTACAAGTTGCCATAGTTTGTGTATTATGTAAATCGTGTGGCATTTAAAGAGTTTAGTCTGGACACACCCTTTGTTAAGACTTGTCAGATAAGCACAGGCACAGTGTATTTAAATAAGAAAGGAAAACGGACAAAACACCAGCCTTCTAAATAGCTTTTGTTGATACAATTGCACTATTAGCCCTTCCGCTAAAGTCGAAAAAAGTGTTTTATACAAAATTATTCTTCCATAGCCTGTCTATTCCAGAGTGGATCGGCGCATAATCCAGGTTTAAATGGATCTTCTTGGTTGTTCAAGAGTGAGTTAGTGCATAACCCAGGTCTAAATGGATTTTCTTGGTTGTTCGAGAGTGGGCCAGCGCATAATCCAGGTTTAAATGGATTTTCTTGATGTAACTGGATTACTTATGAACTACAACTTCATGAACTTAATAACTAGGTTATTATCCTCCAGAAACTCAACGCTTATACAACACCTATTTTCTATACAGTCTATACTTATGTTCAGTCTCAGTTCATAACAAGTTACTCCTAGAAAAGTTTCAATCTATGCATGTTCGACAAAAATTCAAATGTACATTCTTACCAAACCCTGAGAGGCAATATCAGAAACTTTACATTTATTAATCATGGTCCAACCGTATGGAATGCATTTCCAGCGAAACTGGGATTATGTTGAACATACAAATCTTTAATGATCAACTTCGCCAGCACATTTATTTTGTCATGGTATTTTATTTTTAATAACGGTTTTAACTCTGTTATTCGTACACCACATTAACAAGCCAACACGGCGGGCAGCTCAGTAGGAATAATGGGCTTCGTGGTTTATTTTTAATCTGTCTTACAATTCGATAACCTACAGACGATTTAAATTTATGTTACTGTAATATACTAAATTCTCCCCATATACAATATCTTGTATTTGAGAACAAAATCACAAAATGGTAATAATAACACAGTTCAGTTACGGAAACACTATTTTAGAATGGATTTTTGATTGAAATAGAACTAAAGGATACGCGACTGTACTGTAGCCAAGTTTCAAATAAATTAATCTCAGCTTGTTTGCATGGGTCAAGCTCCTGCTTGTCTTTCTGAGGACTAAACCATGTGCGCTTACCAAGACCGGACACTGTCAAAACATCTCTTAAACTTCTTAACTAATACCAAATCCACATTGAAAAAATAAAAAATTACCCACAACCCATTGTTTTGAACAATGATTGTCATGTTTGCTGCAAATCTTGAAAAACAAAAGCAAACATTTGACTGTTTTTCTATTAATATACACTTCCAGAATTGCCTTTGTATTGTACAGGAGCATCTAACTTAACTGATAACTTTGAAAATGCAAAAATCGACATTTAAAACTGTAGTTACCATGACAACAGTATCATTTGCATCACAACGAAACATATATCGAAAGATTCCCAATAAAAGTTTAGGATGGGTCATGAAATTTCAGCTTCTTACTGCAATGCAATCCAAGGTTATTCACACAAATATACTTGGGGCCGGATTCCGCCGTCCCAACCCCCCCCCCACACACACACACACACACACATTTTCTCTGGGCTAGATTGGGTTAGGAGACTTTTAAAAAGTTAGTTTTTCATCTTTCATGGTCTCCAGATCTGTTTAGCCCATCGTAATATATTTTCATCTATTGACAACCAAAAAAGTGTTTTAGTTTGTTTCGCTTATTATACATACACTAATTCATTGTAATATCCTATAACCAACTATAGTTACAAAGATATTATTCATAAAGTTTATACCTTCTTCAGCGGTTGCTCCATTTGACGTGCTGTACCATTTTTGGAATCCTGTGAACCTTCACTGAAAATTTTTGGACGATGCCAGCATTGTGTAGCCGCGCAAACCAGCAGTCATCCTAAGAATTTGTGTAGTTCAATGCCACACAGGTCGCTTGAAGATCCACTGTTTTTAGTTTTTTCTGTTTTACAAATGCAATTCGCGTGTTAGCTGTACATTGCTAACTATAGAATTTGGTTGAAAGTGTGAATGAACAAAGGAGACATTACATTGCTCAAGTAAGACCAACTGGCTAGCAGTGCAGTGATTTAGTACGAATCAGTTTTACTTACTGAGAACCTTTCCAACGCAAGCAATGATGCATTCTTATCTAGTAGAAGTATAATGGAGAAATAGCTAATCAAGTAAGAAACAGCAGAATCGTTACGGAGCCCATACGAAAACGCGCTGTGAAGCTACCTGATATATAAACATGTATTCAAAAACAAACAAAATATTTAGCCGTTTGTTTTTATTCTAATCAAGGCCTGTTGCACTCAATTATAGAGCTATCATAACAGTTCGTCTTCCTTTAAATTTGCGTTCTCTCGAGGAGACTTCAATACAAATCCCTTTTTTCACTGTATGTAAAATTCTTTGAAAAGTAGAAAGATACAGGTGCATCATGTTCGGTAAAACACAATCAATTTAGCTTGTTTTTATTAGATACACAGAACACTGTGATACAACACAGACGACAGATCCTAAAAACTAAAGCGTGCCCAGAGTTACAGTGTGGTGTTACAGTTCAAATGAATGCCGTCATAAGGTTTATTTGTGGAACACCACAGAGTCGATGTTACCTGAAGATGCCGATTAGAGCAACATTATTTCGTTTGATTTGATCTAAAAGGAGTCGAACAATCCTATAACAATATTTTATGAAAGGTCGTGCAATATAAGATGTACTGGTTATTTGGATGTATTTATTTGAAAGCACAGACTATACTTCTAATGAGTGATAACTTTGTTTTGATTGACTAAAATTGCATTTCAAACAAACGAATAATTTTAGTGAGAAGGTCATTGTCTTTCTCTCGCACGGGTTCCGTTGAACCGACCATGGAGTCGCAACGTGTTTCTGCTCTTCACGTATTAAAAACTTATTCAGTGATTGTTTACCTTGGAAAATAATTGTAGCGTTTTTCCAAAGGCTTGTCTTGCCATTAAATTTAGGAGCAAAAGTAAGCCCATTTCTAGTACAAACGCCCAAGGATAAACTCTAAACACACCATCAATTCGCTAAAGAACAAAGTTGCACTTTTACATTTACTATGGTGGAATAATTTGCTGAATTTCACTGAGGGGTTGTCCATTGTCGAACAGTCCAAAGATTTAATTAGCACCAGATATCTGCTAAACATAGACTAGCTTTTTGGACATTGCATGAGTATGAACCCTGTTTCGTTTTTCGCTCTGCGTCAATTCTTGCCGGAAACGAAACTCAATTTATCTGTTGCGCTATAGTTCGCTTGTATTTTAATATGTGGTTATCAATTATTTTGGAAGTTTTGCATCAAAGGTGGAGCTATATGAACTATTCAAGTTTAAGGCGTCTATCAAGTCAATAAACAACATGAACTCATGGTGGAATTCTATCAAATTTTGTTTTTCAAGTGGTATTTCGTTAATTTTGTATATATACTATAGACAGTAAGAATGCTAGGAGATTTCCAAACGTTTCACTCTTCCTACTATAATGAAAAGAAGGGAAAACTAACATTGTAGATAAACTTGTTATTTCAATGCATTATACAGCTAAAACACTGTTTGTACAAACTCTTAATGTTACCGAGTGCCTCATACAGATACACACACTTATCTGCCATTGGCTAGTCATTGCTCCAAGCGATAAATAGCACATAATGGTATTGAGAACAAATCGCCTGAGCCATATTGAAAATAATCTTGTACTATTAAACCCGCACATTCAGTCGCAGAACGGTTAAATATTTTAAGATAAACTATTACATTTGAAAAGAGAAAATACAGACCAAGAGGGCTCGCTTACCAATATGTCCATATTTGGGGCTGTTTCAGCCTGAATTGGTTTTGTTACTGGTTAACAAAGTTACTTTTTAGTCGGAACTTTATTGTTTACAATACTTAAGATAGGTTTATGAAAACATTACATTGTCTACTAACATTTTCGGAGTGCCTTTACAAAAGATGAATACCATTAATTCAGTGCAAGACTATAGAACAATATTGCATATTTCGGCCCTAGTGGGTTGAATACAAGTGATTCACTCTTTTCAGTGCACATGTATATCCCAGTTTATATTCGTGATTTCATTCTACTTTATAAAGCTATTATTAGTTAACAAAAGCCGACATTTGAACATCTTGAAATTGAGAGCAATATTAGAACCAAATTGCCTGCCAAAGGAGATCGTTGCATCAATGCGGCCAAGGTATTCAATTTAAGTCCAAGGTATACAACCTATACCAAAGATGTTTACAACTTTGACGAAGGGAAAATTTATACAATGTTAAACCTTGCAACTGATCCCTTCTGATTTGGTATCGCCCTTTGAGCTCGTTTTCGCGCTTCTTCATTGAAGTTACTAAATAAACTGGAATCTGATTGCGTAGGCTTAATTCATTCTCGTTTTTCGACGGGAAGAGAAAATAATGCGGCTGTTTTAGAAGCTGCTGCATGGTCGTCTCGTTTGAGATTGAATCATTTCAGTGAACTGTTGACTAACTTAGTGATTTGCTTTCAGAGCGTAACTCATTAATATTCCAAGTAGGATTGTAAATAGCAGGAAATATATCAACAATTGGAAACAACTTGAACCCAAATCATGTCAAAACTTGATAGACTGCTCCTAGAACCAATTCATTTTTCAAGAGCGAAATAAGACAGAGAATTACGATGATTAATCAGTCAGACTATTCAATTTTATATACTCTCTGATCTTAGAAAATAAAAAAAACTTCTTAAAAGAATCGTTTTATCTTGCGATAACGGTAAATATTCTTAAGGTACGCAGCTGCACCTCGCTCAAGCTGTTTTCTATTGTTTGAGAATCGTTTTAGTCCATCATAAACGGTAATTTTTGCCATAAGTCGTTCGAACGGTTTATTTTTGCATTTATTTATAAAACTTACTAATTTGAAAGCAGAAATAAATATATTACAAAATAACAAACCAGAATAGCATACCGCAGTTTAAATGTTACTATTATGTGATTATACTCTTCAGAAATAAAATATAGGCTTCGAAACTTCATTTTCATCAAGTTTGTGCGAATTTACGGCCGGAATAAACAATGATAAGAGATGTAATAAAAGAGGTGGCGATTTCCCCGGAATTAAATTCTGAATCATCTGCTTTCGCCACTGGCTTCATTTTAAAACAATAAACCACCCGAGAGAACTCCGAGGCTGCTGCAGCATCTTTTATAAAACAGAGCTTCAATTTAGTGAGTTCGTATGGACATGCATAATGAAATATTTATATCGCCAAGTTGTATGGCACATCGTGTGTAAAGAGAGAGTAAGTATATCATAATTTATCAGGGTATTTATGGAGCACTTGAGTCAAGAAGTAATTAACACACGCGAACGTTACGGTCGAACACTGTTGGGGATGAATGATAGTCAATTGTATAGTGGGAATGAATTGCCAGCCAGAACAGCCTTCACACTAATCTCCTTTTAGTTAGCTATATAGGAAACCAGGAGATCTACAAGGCGAGTACGACTAAACGACGATCCGTCCACAGTAACAGTAATTAGTACTGCTATAATTGATTTTCTATTTATATTTCCTTTAGGGCAAATTCAACACTTGAACTGAAAAGGACAAAGATTATTGTGGCTGGAAAGATCTCAAATGCGATTGCTTGAAGTAAGTGGACTGATAATACTGGGAGACTTTTGACAGACTGATTCGCTCCAAGGGGTGCTCTCTGAAGAACTTTTTTACAGTTTACATTAACTGTTCTGCGTGAATTTGAATTTCAAACTGTCCAATTCTGCTTGAGGTTTATTTGTGTTGAGCATAGCGTGGGGTGAGAAACCGTCATTTCCAGCATTTTAACAATCACTGACCTTCGCCGACGCTGGGTAGCTGACTTGTGTTTCTGGAATTTTCACCAAGGAAAACAAAATGAACAACTCCACGGCGTTACCCACTCCAACGAGCGGAGGTTCTCTTAATAATAATGCGGAAACGAACGTGAATCAAGTCTTTTACGTTGTGGCATTTGCTATTGGTTGTACGGGAAATCTTTTGGTCTTGATCGTGGTCATTGGACGGAAGGAACGAAGAACAGTTAACGACTTATTTATCTTTAACTTGGCGTTCAGCGATCTCTCATATTTGTTCCTTTGTCTCCCAACAAATTTCGTGATGTCTTTCGAAACGACCATTAATCACGAGATATACTGTCGCTTTGTTTGGGCGATGCAAACCTGGACTATCTGTGTATGTATATACACGCTAGCGTCGATGGCGATTCATCGTTGCAGAGTGATCTTGAATCCTTTCAACCCAGAGACGACGCACAGGAGAATATATATATGGATAGCGGTGGTGTGGTTGATATCGCTTGTGTATGTAATGCCCATGATGATTGTGACCAAGCCAAAGGTGGTGAAACCGCAGGGCTGCAAGGAAGATTGGCCCTCTCCGTCCCTCCGACTATCATACACTGCCACTCTGTTTGTGCTGCAGTTTGTCTTACCACTGATTGCAATCGCCATTGCGTACATAAGAATCGGGCTAGACTTAACTCGGCCAATGGGTGGCAAGCATGATATTGGTGGCAGATCGGCGGGCCTTAGTCCAGAACGAAAGAGAGAAAACATGCAGGTGATTAAAACCCTTGCTACTATCGTCATTCTGTTTGCTGTTTGTCTGCTGCCGGCGCAGATTGCATGGATGATGTATGACTTTGGTACTGACAAAGACAAGGAAACAGCAGCAATTTTCTTCAAATTTGCTCCAATGCTTCTATACTTTCACTCCTGCCTCAACCCCATTGTGTACGGGACACTAACGAGACATTTCAGGCGTGGTTATATCAAGTACCTGTCCTACATATTTTGCTGTCATACACCGTGGTGCAAAGCGTACTTCAGACGAGACAGCGTATCACGTTCCGACATAAGAAATGGCTCTCTCTCCCCAGCAGAGTCTTCAACAAGTGAGTATCTCTGTCACCATAGCCACGGCAGAAAACCATACAGCAAGCACACCTGCTGTTTCAGGCATGCACACAGAGAAGTTGGGGGAAACTGTATGGGAGATGATGACGTCACTGTGGAGAACAATAATCTGGTTAATACAGAGGAAACTTCGATTGGCTGTGGCGACAGCGAGGCGTTTCTATCAAACAAGAAGGAGACAACTGTTTAAACGGGCTACTTAAACCATATCGATACTTTCAACAATCAGATATCTTCCTCCGGAGGCAGATGTGCTAAAAGGTCTTTGGGTCTTTTGATTTTGATTTGAATTGTAGTAGACTCTATAGCACTTACGATGTGCGAGGAAACTCTAAACGACTTGTCGCATATAGTTTACGGTTAGCATTATCGACAGTTAAGATGTACCCTTTAACTTTGAATCTTTATACGACACCGTAAAATCTGGCAATGGTTGAACAAGTGACAGACCTATGACCGCGACGAAAAATTACTTTTGCGAAAAATTGTCATTGTGATAAGACAAATGGCACTCGACTATACATAATGCTGTAGGGTAAACATTGGCGCTACCGTATTCAGTTTCACTACTGTTATAATCAGAGTGGCAGACACCCGTCACTGTCAGTAGTTTTAAAAAGAATTGTGAACCACCAATTTGTATTTTCATTAGAGTTTAGCAGTACAAAAATAGCACTTCGATTCTGAAATTGTTTAGACGAATATATACATTTTAGATATTAGAACAGCCATAGTCAGACGTCCATTACAAAAATTAGATACTCGTTAAGTACAAATACAGATAAAAACGTTTAGCATTGTTAGATACATAAAATCGCGAGAATGACAAAGTTCTATGAGCATGTCATATTAAAAGGTACCTCGGAGACACAGCGGAGGAAAGTGAAGTCAACAGGGAAGCACATCAAATACGGTTAGAGGATGTACGGAGTTTGAACTACGAGCTAAAAAATATTTCCGAGTTAGACTGCTTTCTAGATCCTTGAGAAAGTGGCAAGTACTCCTTTGGAATTAGTAAAGGTCGAGTATCCTCAGAAAAATTCCAAAAAAAATTGTTTCATTTCATAATTCACAGAAGGTTAACTTTATATACGATTCTGTGAATAGATCTGCACTGCGATCCATATTGGCGAGGTTATGGGCGTCTTTGTGGCAGCAAAAGTGTTTCGCGTGGGACATTTAAATGCCTACTTCAAATTGTGACGTGTTGTGCTCATCGAGATCGCTGCAATGGAACAACAGTTCTAAAAGTTCTTCAGTCAGTATAGTGGACCTAAACCGGAACTGTTTGGACGTTATATTGATGATTGTCTTGGCGCTGCTTCTTGCTC
>JANSTR010146166.1:0-11403 GCA_025434805.1 Antipathozoanthus remengesaui | reverse complement strand
CTGATACGGAAAACCAAAAAATCTTGTTTTCTTTTGAATTTCCCAAATTTGGTTTACTATGATACATCATTAGCAGATTTGATCGATATAAAACAAGTTCACTTGTTGTTTTACAGTCTATTATTCACCAACTAGCGAAAATGTTATGTTATTTGGACCCAATTCCTGCCCGACTGTTGTTGGAAACCGCAGATATTTTCAGTCCAGTAATACTTCAAGTTGGGAACTTATCCCTGAAGACTGCCAAACTTAAAGAAGTCGTGCTGAAACCGATACTGAATAAACACCATCTTGATCATCAAGAATTAAATAATTTTCGACCGATATCGAATCTTACCTTCCCTTCAAGACTTACTGAGAAGGGTGTAGCTATTCAACTCATTACCTACCATGAGTAGAGAGCCAATCAGATTACCAGAAATTCAATATCTCGTGTTTGGTATTTAATAAACACATTTATTTGCTGTACCTTTGTAGTTTTTCCCTCTCGGTACGGATAGAACCTGGATCCATCTTGACTGAAGGACAAAGCGAAACTCTTAACGAACTGGTTGGCATCGTATCTGCCTTGAATGGCAATTCCCTTCACTCTGGTCGCGGTCTCAAGGTCGACCTGTATCCATTGTTTGCGATTATTGCTTCTAGCAATCCATGCTCCTCTCCTACCGTGCTCGTTTCGACCCTGTAAACGAGCGGACCATGGACCGTAGTAGCGGTTGTACATGGAGGAGGCTGTCAGATGGGAATCGGTGATGCGACCATCTTGCATTCCAAGCGGTGCCATGCATGGATCTTAGAGGGCAAGCGGTAGTGAGGCATAATTTTTAAAAAACAATAACTACAAGTTTTGCAATGGCAACAATTTCAACAACAACAACAGCGTTGATAACAATGATAATACTAAAACAACAACAGAATCGACAATAATAGCAGCAATGCAGCACTAGTATCGCAGAAGCAACAATACAGCAACGACAACGACATTATGACAACAGCAAAAACACAACATAACAACAGCAGTAACAACAGCAAAAGAGCAGAATCAATACAGCGACAACAACAACACAAAGCAACGAAAACAGAGATATACATGTACAACAACAGGAAAACACAACACGACAATACAACAACAGTATTTACAACAACAGAGACAACAACGAAAATAACAACAACAGTAAAAACACAACACAAAAACAAGAGTTACAACAACGAGATTTAACAAGAACAGCAACAATAACTGGCGAAGAACTACATTTTTACCAATTATATATAATGGTACTGTATAACAAGTATGGCACTGTTCATGAAAGATGGTAACTATGCTCTTACAAAAGCTGATCTGGTTTAGTGCTCCAAAATTCATGTAGAGATTGCCTTTAGAAGAGCCAGGGGTACATAGAGAGTGTAACAAACAAATAGATGAATTTATGACGCTTTTACAAATTTTAGCTGTAGAAAAGTTAGAAGAGGTTTCATATAATACACTAGTAAACACTAACTTAGAATTGTTTACCTGTTCAAAAATGTATTTCATGGTAGAGGCGTTGAGTGCGAAAAGATCAAATTTACTTAACAAAACGTACAGCCACAAAAAGTGGCTGTACGTTTTGTTTTGATTACCCATGTTGA
This sequence comes from Antipathozoanthus remengesaui, assembly GCA_025434805.1. NCBI lineage: Eukaryota > Metazoa > Cnidaria > Anthozoa > Zoantharia > Parazoanthidae > Antipathozoanthus > Antipathozoanthus remengesaui. The sequence continues at coordinate 9,774 of JANSTR010146166.1, read as the reverse complement.
AGCGTTTATTCATGAAAACTGGTTTCCTTTTAGGAGTGATCCGCTTGTGTAGTTGTCCAACTGGTTTGTGGACAATATTACCAAATTGAAATTTTGGTCCCTGTGGTATGAAGCTCACTCTCGGTAAATTGAAGTTCAATAAATTACTGAATGCCTGAGAAACTAATCAATTTACCCAAAAAATATTTCAGGGGGAAGTCCCAGTTGCCAAGAGCAATTATAACGGAGTTTTTCAATAAAAGTTAAAAAGATTTCAAAATTATAATAGGTGAGAGAAACTAGAGTAACTAGAAATGCAAATTTTAGAATTGGATTTTGAATGCTCTCGAGTATGTGTTGTAACACGCCTCCGTGAACAACAACAAAATTGTTAATTATTGCTGATAAACCTCATTGGAGTTTCCATGACCAATCTCATAATTAGATCATTAACAAAAAATGCACTGCGGGATAATTCTTACCTGCCCTGCAACCGTAGAACTCAAGTCTCATAGCAATACGACTGGACCATCCTCTCGGCTGAATTTTTATATAACGGCAGATGATTGGTGGATCGATAGCGTTTTCCACAATGGAGTTTCTATCTCGATTAGCTTGGAAATACTATAAAATAAACAAGACAATCAATCAAGAAAATTGAAAAATTTTGAGACATAGCACAATATATGAAAGTTAAGTAAACTTTCGATGCCTACTGATGTCTTGATCACATAGGACATGCGTGTAGTAACGCCGTTTTGGGTTTTATAACCCTTGACATGTATGACTGCAAGCGATGGTGATGTAGATGGACTCTGCCTTCATCGTGGTTAACTCCGGGCTGTTGATTTGGATATAGACAGCCTCTTCAATACCACGGTTGCGCCAGTCTCGCTCTTTGTATAGTACATTAACCATATCAAGTCCGGTCTTGTGATCCAAACAGTTCTTATAAATGTTTTTAAGAGATTTCCGATTCACTTGAGCTGCGTCTGATATGTTCCGCAAGTCTCTTCTTGAGGGAACATTCTCTTTTGCCAACATAGGTATAGTCACAACCAACTTCAGTGGTGCCAACACAACTTACATGGTAGACAATGCCACAGATGTCTTCCTTCTTTGTGGGATCTTTAGCAAAGCATACAAGTTGTCGTAGTTTTTGTATTGGTTTGAAATACGCCTCCACTCCATATACCTTCAGCTCTTCTGATAAGCCATTTTTCGATGCAATCAAAACTTCAGTTGGAGTCGAAAGCTTATTTAATTTTCACACATTGTAATGTGTCTCAAACGTTTAGGATTTTCTTGATTAAATATTATCAGTACAGACGAACCTGCATGATTTAACACAACGGTGTTTTCAATTATCGTTCTATATCTCATATATTTATTCAGGAAAATAACTTTTGAATCAGTTGAAACTGTGTCACCTCATTTAATTAATGGAAATAACTGATTATTTTGAGTAGCTTCTGATTCGGTCATTTCTAAAGTATTTCATTATAGTGCTGTACTACTGTAGTTGTAAGGAAAAAGTACACGGATAGTTTAGTGTGTCTAGTGAGGAAGATTCAATTACAACAGAGGAACATTTAAATGTATTGATCAATTTAGCAACCATTTCACCATGTCGATTGGAGTCAATGTATTCAGTGAGAATTTCTTAGGAGTTCAACTAGCGATAGAGTTGTTTTTTTAGAGTTATGCATAGAATTAACTTCCAAAATCTTGAAACAATATACTGGAGACTTCCAAAATCTTCAATTCAAGATACTGAAAACTACCAAAATTTGAATCTGGATCCTGCAAATTTCAATAACCTTGAACAGAAGATTTTGGAAGTCTCCAGTATATTGAATTCAACATTTTGGAAGTTTCCAATATCTTAAATTAAAGATTTTAGAAGTCTCCAGTATTTTGAACTTAAGATTTTGGAAGTTTTCTATATCTTGAATTAAAGATTTTATTTTTAATAAATCGATATCTTGAATTAAAGATTAAGTATTTAACAACTCGAATTCAACATTTTGGAAGTTTCTAATCAACTTGAAATCAAGATTTTGGAAGTTAATTATATGCATAATGACTGTAGCAATAGCCGAAACCATTTTCTTAGTGATATTACAATATTAGAACCTAACATTCTCAGCAGGAGACTGGGCTGGCCTGTTTCATAGCTAGCTCGGTCTCAAGACTAAGGGATCTTGCGTGCTACCAATCGCTCACACACAATCACAAACCTTCTATCATACGAGTGGGCGAATTAAAGGCAGAAAAAATATGAGAAAGTAGAACTCTTCATAGCTGTTACATTATATAGTCCCTAGTTAATCAACTTACTTTGTCCGAGTTCTTATATCTGAACACATTCCAATGTATGTTGTCCTGGCTGCAATGGATGTTGTATCTGGTTACCCAGAAATTGTAGTTTGATCTGCCCTGGGTTGCAATTTTAGCTATTTTAATAAGGCGTTTAAAGTCAGCCTTGAACCACTGGTTGTGGTTGTTGAGTCTTGCGACCCAAGCACCACCATACCGCCCTCCAAATGGTCCTCTGTTGAGTCGGCCCAGCGTTGCGGAATACAAATGGCGATTTTGAGCCCACGTGGAGGAGGCGGTCAGCTGAGTGCTCTTAATTCGGTTGTTTTGCATTCCAAGGGCAGCATTACAGAGTGCGGCTGAAACAAAACACCAGAAATTTAAAGAGGTGTAGCTCAAGTAAAGGAACATAAAAAACTGGCCTTAGATTATTTGAAAACGACAGACAACAATGCGAAAAGCTCCTGACTACTGAATAACCTTTTGGAGGTTATAAATAAGAACCGATAAATACTTAGCCTGGAGACCGCGTATAAACAAAAACGACGTTTGTTCTATAGAACCTATGCATAACGACGTCACACAGCCCGAAAGGCAGTATGGTAGTTGCAGGTACGCACAAATCCAAGATGGCGGCCAGCTGTATTGTCAGCGGTAGGGGTAATACTAAAATTTTACAAGAAATGAGAGTGAACTTGTCCATCCACGCTTCGCCCATTTAGAGATTCTGGGTCAGTTTTATTTAAACTATCTGAAAGCTCAAACAAATGGCTACTCGATGGTCCAGTCACATTGGAACACATGTCAGCATTACTGCCATTTAAATTTCCCGCTTTGGCGAAATACGACGCCATATTAGATTCGTATGTACCTACAACTACCATAAATTTAGCTACATTGAAAGAGATACCTTGGCAACCGTAGAACTCCGCTCTCATTGTGGGCCAGCCGTACCACGTATATGGGTGAATCCGAACATAGAGTGCCATGAAAGGTCTTGTAATTTGGTTAAACACGATGTGATGCCTGTCCGTGTTGGCAGTGAAGTGCTAGAATATCAATGAAATAATAAGATAAGATATCAATGAAATTTATCTCGAACACAAAACAACATACAAATGGATGACGCGTATCAGCAATCTTATGGAAACCTGGCTTAGTATAAGTATTGCAACAAACAATAAGAAAGAAACAAGCGGCAAAGTACTTTAGAATTCTGAGCCCTTGTCCTCAAAATTAACGATTAGCACGTGATTAAGTTTGGATCAATCTTATATTAGGAGTTGTCGAAATAAATGCAGTTGTTGAATGCTATACTAGAGCTTGGCATATCTGAGAACCTTTTGTGTTGCTAGAGCCTGATTTTACACCGCGGGGAGAACGCCACTGTCCGCAAAGTCCGGTAGTGTCAATCGCCCGCACAATATGACATTAGCAATAATCCAAACACTTTGTATTTGCAAAAGCGCGGATGGCTGGCACTGGCGGAATTTTGAGGACAGCTCACTCTCATTCTTGGCATGAAATCTGGCAAATCTGTCAGAATTTGAAAATATATATTATTATCACTATTTGCTTTACGTAAAATAAATTAGAAATTTTAACGATTTTCTTTCCTCAAAACACAGCAGACAATTTTACAATTAACCTTTCGACTTACATACCCCTTAGAGATCGCCGTCTTCGCTGCTTGGAAATTTGGAATCCTGTCAGAGTTTTCCTTAACTCCATTTGGTTTCAGTGGGTATACTTCTCAAGAAAATTCATTGGGAAAGAAAAATCAAAACAGAAGGAAAAGTCCTTTAAAACTACTGTACCTTTAATCTTCTGTTCTCTTTGTATTGAACAAAGCGATTGCCATCTCGACTGTACGTGAGATAGAACGACTTCACCCATTGGTTAGCATTCTGTCTTCCCTGAGTAGCAACTCCAGTGATCTTTGTCAGCCTGTCCAGTTTAACCTGAAGATACTGGTTGCGGTTCCTAGTTCCTGCCATCCACCCGTAAACACTGTTCAGACGTCCGTACAATGGATAGTAGGATGAATAATAGGATGATGCGCTGAGATGTCCGTGGGGAATACGTTTGTCCTCCAGTCCCAGAGGCATGGTACAACGGTCTAATTCAGATATGTGATACAGGTTAGAATAGAGGTATATGTAATTCTAAATAGAGGTATCTGTAATTCTGTTCATGGTACCTTAGAGGAATCTTTCACATCTGCCTGCTATAAGGACCGAGATTGCAAAGAGATCCTTTTACTACTATGGCTGTACTGTTTACAACGAATTACCAACACAGAGGTTTCTTACAAGTTTTTCTTACTGAATTTTTACTTTTTATGTGTATATAGAAATCCCATTTATGTTATATTTTATTATATAAAGAAGAGTGTCTAAAAGGGTTTTCTGGCAATGAGAAATGTCGTATCTGAACACACGTAAAAATACAATAATTCTACGTGTGTAAATATCACAACTCGTACTGTTAGATTGGTCTGCCTGTCAACAAACCAGCGAGGTACATGTTTTGAAAATGACAGGGTAAAGAGTTTAAGTTAATAGGCACTTGCCTTCAGCACATCCATAGAACTCAAGTCTCATTGATATCCATCTGTACCAGTTCCACGGGTGAATCCGAATATAGCGAGCTTTGATTCGCGGGTGGAGCTTGTGCCGAACAATGCTGTTTTGGTCTCTGTTGCCCGGGAAGTACTGACAGACAATAGATATTAACAAACATTAGATACAAGTAAACATATTTACTTGTAATTACTCTCACATGTGTTCGCACTAGGACAAATCATTTCAGACAGACAAATCGTCTAAGTGTACATGTAAAACCGGGACAGACAAAATCGTCGTCTGGCTTTGTTTGTATATACTATTTTCTAATCAGACTATTTTGTTTGCTCAGACAAACAACTCGATCAAAGTCTTCGGAATTTACAAAAGAAAGTGGCAAAACGCCGGCCAAGGTAGAAATTTCGAAATCGTATAAAATTCCTCTCCCTCTGTCAGTTCCATTAGATTAAAATCTCTAATTACCGAGACATATTGATCTGTAAAAGCGAAAACTCAAGTTACTGCTTTTAAGCTCCAGTCGGTCAATGAAGAACAAGTGTAACAACTTGTCAGCCAGTTGCATTCGGTTACGTGCGAAAAAAGCATGGCCCCTACATGTTTCAACAAGCGGTACACGGCACCTAGCCTTCTCCACAAGCAACTCAGAAAGGAATTTTTGAAGCAGCGAAGCGAGAGGGGGTGTAATGCACTCTCATCTGCTTTACACTACGAAAACTGGAGGTAAGGGCCGTCCATTTAAAATCTCTGAAATGGATCTAGAATTTTTATGCGTGTACTTGGCCGGCCAAGCGTAAGTCGTCCTAACTGTACGCGGACGCACTGACGGTAGTCTTGTTGCTATTGGTAACACAAAAAGACAAAACTATCTAATCTATAGCGCCCTGCACTACCTCACCTTTCTTCCACTGTTAATCTTGTACTCGGCCCAGTGAATGTCGTCCTGACTGTACGTGACATAGTATTGCGTGACCCACTGACGGGAGTCTTGTCGCCCCTGACTTGAAATCTGAACAATCCTGGTTGGACGACCAAAGTCCACCTTAAACCACTGGTATCTCGTGTTGTGTCTTGCTGCCCAAGCGCCAATACGGCGACCAACTCTTCTTCTATTGAGGCGCCCAAGCCAAGCGGCGTGGTTGTTGTCAAAAATGGAAGAAGTGCTGAGTTGACGATTTTTGATTCGTCCATTTTGCATTCCAAGAACTTTGTCGCATCGGACACCTTAAAAATAATGAGGGGTAAACCGGTAGGGTTTAGCCACTGAGCACTAATAACTGATGTATTGATTTGATTGTGATAAATTGCATGCGATTTTTCAATTTCTCAAATAATTATTTGTGAGCTTCAGCCACAGTAAGTCACTCAGATTTTATTCCATGCCGGACATCCATTTACTGTTTCTCTCTTAATTAATTTGCTGTTAAAAGAAATCGAATATTCACTTTGGCTAAAAGTTGATAACCTTCAAAGGTTCAAATGTAAACTTTTCCATATGGAAAAAACTGCGTGAAATATATTCAAAGACTGCAATATTTTAGACAATCAGAACGTAATAAAATATTTACGAATTCAGGCATAGTAGTAGACTCAGGCTTCAGAGAAAGGTTCTGCTCGTTTATAAGCTCCTTTACCATTGAGAACGAGATACCTTCAGAGTTGTAGCTTTTCACCGCATCCGCCATCTTTAAAAGTGACCTTGTGCGATTGTTAACTAGGCGGGTTTAGTTTGTTGCTAGAAAAGTTGTGGTTGGCAAACTAACACTAGTAGAAGGCACTACGAAGTGGAAACTACATTTGCCTCCATGCAGAGCTGGGGAAAGTCTATGGTGTGACTTTGACAACGTCATCTGCATGGTTTTACATATTTTAGTTGCCACACTCACTTACCCACAATGCACCCATAAAACTCAGCCCTCAAAGCTATGTAACCGTGCCAAGTTACTGGGTGAATCCGGATATAGCGGGCGGTGATTGGACGACTGAACTTGTTTGTAATTACGACAAATCGATCGTGGTTACCTCTGAATGTCTGTAAAAATTAAATTGAATAACTTTGTTATATTGCAAGCCTTTCACTCATTAACAAAACGTGACCTTTTATTGATTGGCTTTTGGTCACGTGGCCTGGGTAAACTCAAAGGCATCACCAAATGTTTCCCGTGGGATCACAAATTTATTGTATATTACTCTATTGCTCAATCATAGTTTCATTTGATAGTTTGCAGTCAATCAATCAATTATTCAATTAATTAATCAACCAATGAAATACATTAATCAATAAATAAATCAATAAACCAATCAATAAACTGTTGAATTAATAAGCCAATCAACCAAATAACTGCTTAATTGGTCGATTGATTGATCGGTTAATTAATTAATTAATCAGCTCTATTACTAATGTGTACGTCGGTTTCCAATAGTCAAAGAGTAACCTACCAACTGGTGGACACTTACAACAAGATTATGAAAATAAAAATGAATAATTACAGACAATATTGATTAAAAATAAGTAAATTCTGTGTCACAAAAAAAAGCTAAACAGAAATATTTACATTATGAGTTACATACAGTAAATAAGTTATGATGTCATTATGATGTTGAAGAGCAGGCACGACGCGTTGATATAACAGTTAAATCTTTAGTTTGTTATTGTATATAAAAAAAGAAAATGTAACAAAATCTCAAGAACAAAAACAATGAGTTTAATTCCACGCAAATGTCCGAACAAAAATCATACGATAATTATATTCAATGTCTTCCCGGAAATTTTAGGAACATTGGGCAGGTTTTGTTTGGGCGAAAGGTCCCATTACATTTCAACAGACAACTATATACTCAGTAAAGGAAATGTTTGAGATTCGCAAACTAGATATATCCTAATTATGTGAAACTACATAAATATACAACAAACACGTTTTCCCGAACCATCACATATAGGTTTATAGGTATTTGGGAAAGAATACATCTATGTTGGTTGGTTGCATCTCTTACTGGCAATCCAACTTTTGTGAATCCCCGGCAATGACAAGGGTTGAAATATTTGGAATCTTCTTTCTCCACACCGTCCTTGAGCAGGGACGGACTTCAAAAAATCCACACACTAGTCGAAAAGAGAGTTTGTTCTGTTATCTACACACTGCCTATCATAACTGGCTGTGGGCTGTGCCCCGAGATCAAGCATGGACCTTATAGCGGTTGTTAGAGGCTCAGCCGCAAGAGGTGCAACTCAAACGCTATGTGGGCAACACTTGAGATTTATGTGATATAAATATTTGCACTGTACTGACTGTATAATACCTTATAACGACCGGCTTCGCGGTATGGTAGCCATTTATAACCTTTTAGACTGTAGCTAATACGGTAGGTCTTGACCCAATAATGAGAGTTTGATCTGCCTTGTGTTGAAACTCTGGTGATCTTTGCCTTAGCTAAGAAATCCACCTGAAACCATTGGTTACGGTTGTTTCTGGCCGCCGTCCAACCATAAACCTTGTTAAGTCGAGCCCTCCATGGAGCGTAGGTTGAGCCTTGGAACGAGGAGGCACGCATCAACGGGTTCGCTATCCGTCCATCCTCCAAACCAAGCGGCATGTCACAACGATCTGATAAAGGCAAGAAATAGGATTTTCTTTACACAGTTTGTGAACAAAATGGTTATAACGATGATAATAAATACAAGTAATACTACTAACAATGAAGTTTATTTCAACTTGATAGGTGAAGACACATTCTCGTTACAATATTTGCTTGTGACAACTTTCCCCTAACCTAACATAATATATATATATTAAGTTGCATCTTTTTATTGAAGAATAATAATGTTATATTCGAAGTGATTATTAAGGGTGACGAGAATAATAATAATAATGATGATGATGATGATGATGTACATTTCTTAAAACGCATTATACTAAGTTTCAAGCCTCTGATTTTTATGGTAATATTTATTGAACATATTTCTCTGAAATGCATAAAATAATCAATGACATATTAAAAGCCAACTTAAAGAAACGTCTCTTCATTTTGTCGTTAACAATATTAATAAAAGAAGAAAGTTTAGTAGAGTTCGTTAGGGTATCTAAAGTCTTGAAGCAGCAGATGCCAAAAACGGTTATCGCCATAGGTTTTTGTTCTTGGAACGGTAATACAAGTTAAAATTGCTTGAGCGTAGAATACAGCAGGATTAAAAGAGTGAAGGAATTTCATAACAAAGTCAGGAACAAGACCTGTTTAGGTGCTAGGAGGAGTTTAGAGCCCTAATAAGCCCCCCCCCCTTGTCTGGAGTCCCGAAGTTTAACAAGCCACCTTCTCTAGTAAGTCCCCCCCCCCCACCTTTCCTTCATCAATATTTAGGTTATTGTCTTTTTCTCAAAAGAATTTTTTCATCAACTTAAGTTTCATTTTTCCCTCTCTGCTTGCTTTATAAGTTGGCATATTATACAAACATTTCTTAACTTTAACTTGCTTCAGTCTTTAAACACCAGAGTTCTGTCCCCCCACACCTCCCAGGAACTTATTACAGCTTTTATGGTATAGGTTGTTCTACAGGAAGCCAATGGAGATTAAAAAGAATTAGAATTTGAACCACTTCAACCAATCTGGTTGTTCCAGTGAGCTACTATCCATAGTCTATTGATTCCAAATGATCATCTAGAAAATTAACCGGACTATAAAGTATCAAGTTTTTCAAATGCAATAATATTTGTCTCAAGAAAGGGGTTCATATTGATTAGATTAGGCTTTGATGTACACCACAAGAATAGTAACACAGAATGGTGAAAGCAAAGATACTCACTATGAACACAACCATATAACTCCAATCTCATTGCGATGCGAGATCTCCAGCCCCATGGCCGCACCCTTATGTATCTGGCATAGATTGGTAACTGGA